>CM053029.1:555824758-555982258 GCA_028564925.1 Lithobates sylvaticus | reverse complement strand
ATAGTGTGTATGGGGCTTAAGCATACCTCCCAACCTTTTGAGATGGGAATGACGGACACCTATCAGCAAAAGTATGCAGGCATAGGACACACCCCTTGCCACGCCCCTTAAAGGAGAATTGTACAAAAAACAAGATTGGTTAAACCCAAAAGTGCCCTTTTTACCACTACTATTCCTTCATATTGGCTTTTGGAATTTACAAATGCAGCAATTTAGAAATTGGATGGAAGGTTTAGGGCTGAAAAACACTTTTTGATAGATAAAAAGTGCATTTTATATACAACTATAGAGATCAGACCAAAATGAGGGACAAATGAGGAGGAATGAAGGACAGAAGGACATTGCTTCAAATCAGGGACAGTCCGGATCTATGGCTTAAGGCCCCTTTCACACGAGGCGGGCTCCGCTTGCACGGAGCCCGCCTCTGTCCGCCGGCTCAGCGGGAGATCTCTCCGTTGATCTCCGCTGAACCGGCGGATGACAAGTCCCTCTCTGCTCACTGAGCGGGGAGGGGCTTGCGAGCGCCGCTGATCTCTATGGAGAGATCGGATGAAAAGGGACAGTGTGTCCGTTTTCATCAGATCTCACCCGATCCGATCCGCCAGCGACGGATCTGGACGTATAGCCATACGTCTGCTTTTGGCGGATCGGACCGGGGTCGGATGTCAGCGGAGATGTCTCCGCTGACATCCACGCTCCATAGACTAACATGGAGCGCCCGTTCAGATCCGCCGTCAAAAACTGACAGGCGGATCTGAACGGTCCGACCGTGTGAAAGGGGCCTTAGACTCCATACACACTATACAACTTTTGTTGTCCTTTAGATTTACCAAAACCATGTAGTGCAAGAGCCTGTCCGATTGCATACAAATTGAAACTCTTAAAGGTTTGACCTCATATTATATGGTTTTGGTAAATCTGAAGACAAAAATCTGCAGAAAATCTAATAGTGTGTATGGGGGTCTTACTCACACCTTTAAAAGGTTTTGATGGTCACCCTGCAATGACACCGGGAAGGTAGTAAACCATCAGAACATTTGCATTCCTACTCACATTCTCACACATCACATTAGCTCCTTTCATGTAAATTATCTTTTCCAGGTGAATGCCTCTGGGATAAATGAGTTGTTCATTAATTTGTAACGACCTTTATTGGCAGGGCGATTATATTGTACGTGATATTCCTAACATACTAAGAACATGTGAAGTTATAAAAGTCTCAATACACAAAACTAACACGACGCAGTAAGGTGACTTCAATTCAAAAGTTATTATTATTATTATTTAAGGTACTTATATAGCGTCATCAATTTACGCAGCGCTTTACATATACATTGTACATTCACATGGCTCCCTACCCTCAAGGAGCTTACAATCTAAGGTCCCTAAGGCTGGATTCACATTGGCTTCTGTCTAAATTGGCCCTAGTATATGAATGTGAGTTAGGCTGGATTCACACCTATGCATTTTTAGCGCTTTTTTCAGATTTGCACTACAGAACGTGTTGCATAGGAAACCATGGTAAATGGACTGTGGCGCAAAATGCAAAAAAACGCTAAAAACGCATAGGTGCGAATCCAGCCTAACTCACATTCATATACTAGGGCCAATTTAGACAGAAGCCAATTAACCTACCAGCATGTCTTTGGATTGTCGGAGGAAACCGGAGTATCCGGAGGAACATGCAAACTCCAGGCAGGTAGTGTCGTGGTTGGGATTCGAACCAGCGACCCTTTTATTTAAAAAAAAAAGTGAGTTATTTCCAGCTGAGTCCAATAAGATTTAATCATTAGAGTCACATGGCTGAAAATAAAGACCCTTGTTTGGGAATTGTCAAAGTTTGGCAGTTGGGGCATCCATAGACTTACCTACAGCTAGGAAGCATCCTCCTGCTTGGTGGTGGTGCGGAGGTTAAATCACATGAACGCTGCTCCAATGTATTGCTGATCAGTGACCGGTCCCAAAGTACTCAGGGAAAAGTTCTAAGATCCACAAGTGATGAGTCCACAGTGGTTGTCTATGCTGGGTCCAGGCTCAGTGCTAGACAGCAATGCCCCCACAGCCATGGTCAGCCTGGGGACTGGACTAGGGGTGGCCAGGCAGTGTGTGTGTGTCCTCTAGCCCATAGCTTCAATGGATCTTAGCTCCAGCTTAGCCTACACTGTGCTTTGCTCTACACAGCACTGATTGAGCAAAGTATTTGTGAGCAGCAGAAAGGAGTGAGAGCAGTTGAGGAGCTCTGCCCTCCCGCCCTGAGCTCTCCCACACCCTCTCTGTCTGCCTTCTTCCACTCACTTGATGGAGGTGTGTGGAGCTCCTGCAGGGAGGAGGTGCAGCACAGCTCACTCTGTATGACAGCACTGGCGGAATGTGTGATCCCCAGCGAGGAGAGGAGGTAGACGGAAATCCCCAAGGGCGAGACAAGCCATAGATTGCAGGAAAAACAATATTAGAGCTCATTTACTAAAGGCATAGAAGCTGTTCACTTATACAAATAGTTGTATTTAAAAAAAAAAATATGTTGAACGTGCATGCGATAACGACATCATTGTATCGATAGGTGTCACCCAATTATCGACATATTATCGATCGCTAAAAACATAAACAGGTCATTTTCCTCGATCAATGACACAATCTGGCAGTGGCGGCTGGTGCTCAAAATTTTTTGGGGGGGCGTAAACAAAAAAAAAAAAACAACAATTGTAGCCACTGTGCCATCAAACGCAGCTACTGTGCCCATCAATTGCCACCACTGTGCCATCAAAGGCAGCTACTGTGCCCATCAATTCCTGCCACTGTGCCATCAAACACAGCCACTGTGCCATCAAAAGCAGCTACTGTACCCATCAATTGCCGCCACTGTGCCATCAAACACAGCCACTGTGCCATCAAAAGCAGCTACTGTACCCATCAATTGCTGCCACTGTGCCATCAAAAGCAGCTACTGTACCCATCAATTGCTGCCAGTGTGCCATCAAAAGCAGCTACTGTACCCATCAATTGCTGCCACTGTGCCATCAAAAGCAGCTACTGTACCCATCAATTGCTGCCACTGTGCCAGCAAATGCAGCTACTGTACCCATCAATTGCTGCCACTGTGCCATCAAAAGCAGCTACTGTACCCATTAATTGCTGCCACTGTGCCATGAAATGCAGCTACTTTGCCCCATCAAATGCTGCCAGTGTGCCCATCAATTGCCGCTACTGTGCCCCATCAAATGCTGCCAGTGTGCATCGCCCGGCACTTACCTGTCTCGCAGCGGGTCAGCGGCGGTGTCCTGCACGCTCCTTGATGACTTCTTCCGTCCTCTCTATCAGGCGTCCAATCACAGCGCCTGACGTTTCAGCCAAACAGGTGACAGTTAATAGACCCAAGCACCTGATTGGCTGAAAGGCGGTTCAGTGTTAGCAAAGCGAATTCCTTCGCTTTGCTAACACACAGCTGAGTGAACAGCAAACGCACAGCATTGCGCCCACTGTTCACCTACGGCTCTAATCAGGTGCTTCCAAAAAACACCCCTGCCACTGTAATTCAGGTGCCCGGTGCCCGAAAACAGCCGGACACCTGAATAGGGGGTGTAAGCGTCGATGGAGCGGTGCCAGGAGAGAGGGGGCAGCGGTCCTGCAGCCTTTATGGATGCACAGCCACTGCAATCTGGGGTTACATTTTAACACGCACATGCACTGTAGATTTGTTCGAACTAAGCGCTAAACTTCTCACTGCACAGTGCTAATCACAAGCAGTGAGACATTTCCCGATCTCTGCAGCCGCGCATCAGGTACAATGTCTCACTGCTTGTGACTAGCGCTCTGCAATGCCGACTTCCTGACAGGCTCTGCACATGCTGTTTGCGAACACAGCTGAGCTCATCCTTAGTTTCGAACTGATTTTGATCAATTCCACCACTTACGTTTTGAAAATCGTTCATTTCGCCAAAATGTGCCCACTAACATTTTGAAAGTCGAACGATCGTGCGCTTTTTCGATCGGTTTTCTAACCGTATATAGCCAGCATTAGAAGAGTCGATCTTCTCTGCAGGAAGCGTATGCAAAGTGAATGTGCACTTAACATTTAAGGTGAAGCTGTGCTCGCTATGAATACCCAAGCACATGCAAGGTAAATAAAAGCAGAACTCCAGGCAAAAATGACATGATAAAAAATGAATAGCCCATTAACCACTTCAATACGGGTCACTTTCAGCCCCTTCCTGCCCAGGACAATTTTTCGACTTTCAGCGCTGTCACACTTTGAGTGACAATTGCGCGGTCATGCAACACATTTTTATTATCGGTTTGAGACAGATAGAGCTTTCTTTTAGTGGTATTTATTCACCACTGTATGTTTTTATTTTTTTGCTAAACAAATAAAACATGTTTCTGTTATAAAATTTTACAAATAATTAATTAATAATTAATTAATAAGTAATCACTGATGAGGCTGTACTGATCAGCGGCCCCTTTCACACAGGCAGACCGTTCAGGTCCGTCTGTCAGTTTTTTAGGCGGACCTGAACGGATGCTCCATGCAGGTCTATGGAGCGGCGGATGTCAGCGGCAACATGTCCGATCCGCTAAAATCAGATGTATGGCAAATACGTTTGCCATCTGTCCTGACGGATCGGATGAGATCTGATGAAAACGGACATGCTGTCTGTTTTGGTCGGATCTCTCCATAGGAATCAGCGGTGCTCTGACAGGCCCCTCCCCGCTCAGTGAGCGGAGACGGACCTGTCATCCGCCGGCTCAGCTGAGATCAACGGAGAGATCTCCCACTGAGCTGGTGGACTCCTCTGAAACGGATCCGCCTCGTGTGGAAGGGGCCCAAGGCTGCATTAAGGGGCACTTATGAGGCGGCATTGATATGCGGCACTGATGGGCACTAATAAGCAGCATCGATGGGCACTGATAGGCAGCACTGATGGGCACTTATAGGTGGCACTGATGGGCAGCACTGATGGGCACTTATAGGCGGCACTGATGGGCAGCACTGACAGGTAGCAATGAGGGGCACTGATATGCAGCACTGATGGGCACTAATAGGCAGCATTGATGGGCACTGATAGGCAGGACTGATAGGCACTTATAGGCGGCACTGACAGGCAACACTGATAAGTAGCAATGAGCGCCACTGATGAGGTGGCATTGATAGGTGACACTGATGGGGACTAATATGCGGCATTGATGGGCACTGATAGGCAGCACTAATGGGCACTGATAGGTGGCACTGATGGGCATTGATGAGCAGCAATGATGGGCACTGATGGGGCTGCACTGATGATCAGTGCCCTGATATCAATGGAAATATCGCCTGTCAGAATTGATGGTTACCAGCTCTCCTCACGCTGTGACAGCACGTGAGGAAAGGAATGCCGAAAACCGTCAAGTTTGTTTACAAGTGATCAGCTGTGATTGGACACAGCTAATCACATGGTAAAAGGCCACTGTGATTGGCCCTTTACCATGATCTCTGATCAGCTTATCAGCTGAAGGACACAGCAATCACAGAGCACACCCCAGGGAACGCATCCATGGACGCCCTCCCAGAACTGGACAACCCCCTCTGTAGCTGTCTTTTGGCCGTAGCGCAGGTTAAAAGATACAATTAAAAAAATCTATTTTTGTGCAATATTTACTTTGAATCCACAGCTCTCCCCAACAGAACTTTTCTGCCAAAAGATGTCCACAGGTTTATGGCCAGTGTCATTCAAATTCCACTTTCCCTGCAACTACCCCCAGCCTGTGACTGGACAGTGAAATGAGAAGAAGCATAGTATAGTAATGAGCTCAAAGATAAAGTAAAAAAAAATCACTTTTAATCCAGAGCTCTCCCCAGCAATACTTCTTTCCCCCCCACAAGATGTCCCAAGTCTGATGACCAGCATCATACAACTCGGTTTCTCCAAGCCCAGGTCACCCTGAACCAGCCCCCCCCCCCCCCCCCCGAGCCAGTGACTGGGCAGTGAAAGAGAAGAAGTACAGTGATAAGATCCTCTCTCTGTCACTCTGCACTCTCCTGCTATCCGCATGCTTCTTGTCAGCACATGAACTGATTGGCTTCTTCTGCTGCTTTTTCTCCCACACTCCAGCTCTGCTGTACAGGGACTGCAAGAGGCTCATACAATATGAAATGCAGGGAAAAAAAGCCAAAAAAAAAGAAAACTGATGCAGCCACCACATCTAATGATTGGTAAACTGCAATATATTACATGTTTGGTTTGGGGTTTATTACCCTTTTAATTAGGGATAGAGGCTAAATATTGGGAGACTCCTTTTAAAGGGATCCTTACCCAGTGATTATTCAGGGTTCCATCCTCTTCACCGTCCTCTTGCAGTTCTGAAACAAGTAGACACATCAGTTAGCAAAATTATTATCCGTATATTGAAGGAAAAAGCGAAAGAAACATTAACCACTTGCCGACCGCCGCATGTAGATATACGCCGGCAGAATGGCACGGCTTTGCAAACGGGCGTACAGGTATGTCCCTTTGAATTTGCCGCCATGTGGTCACGTGCGCACGACCCTGCCGGGAGCTCCGTGAGTAGGATTGCGGGTCCCGTGGACTCGATGTCCGTGGAGATACCCGCGATCGTGTCACGGAGCTGAAGAACAGGGAGATGCTAATGTAAAACAAGCTTCTCCCACTCCCACTGCCTAGTGACACTGTCACTGATCAGAGCTCCCTGTGATCGGGAGCTATGATCAGTGAAGTGCCATTCGTAGCCACGCCCCCTAACAGTTAGAATCACTCCCTAGGACACACTTAACCCCTCCCTAGCCCCCTAGTGGTTAACCCCTTCACTGCCAGTGTAATTTTTACAGTAATCAGTGCAATTTTATACCACCGATCGCTGTAAAAATGACAATGGTCCCAAAAATGTGTCAAAATTGTCAGATGTGTCCGCCAAAATGTCGCAGTCACGATAAATATCGCTGATCGCCGCCATTACTAGTAAAAAAATAAAAATAAAAATGCCATAAAACTATCCCCTATTTTGTAAATGCAATAACTTTTGCGCAAACCAATCAATAATCGCCAAAAATTTGTAGAAGAATACGTATCGGCCTAAACTGAGGAAAAAAAACGTTTTTTTATACATTTTTGCGGGATATTTATTATAGCGTTTTTATAGCATTTTTTTTCAAAATTGACGCTCTTTTTTTGTTTATAGCGCAAAAAATAAAAACCGCAGGGGGGGATCAAATACCACCAAAAGAAAGCTCTATTTGTGGGGAAAAAAAGGATGTCAATTTTGTTTGGGAGCAACGTTGCACGACCGCGCAATTGTCAGTTAAAGCAACGCAGTGCCGAATCGCAAAAAACGATCTGGTCAGGAAAGGGGGTAAATCCTTCCGGGGCTGAAGTGGTTAAAGAATAATCCTTATGTAATCCCTTATTTCAAATGGGCTGGTAGCACACCTCAATGTATGGAAAATCGCACCTGCAGCATTTTCAGGAAAGCATCGCTCCACAACACACGATGTGTCCTCTGCAGTGCACTGACAGCTAATGAATATGTGTGTTGGGCTGCCCTTTAAATGCCATTCTGCCATCCTATACATACGAATAGCACCGCAAAGTTCATGAATGCATCGCACCATTCCTGTATCCCCAGAATTCATATGAATGCCACAGAACTCTGTCACACCTCGGCATGACAAATGTTACTGCTTGTGACAGATTCATGTTTTTTTCCTGAATTTTAAACAATAATAAAGAACACACAGGCTGGCTCTTACCTGATGATTGATTGGCTTACCTGTCCGGGAAGCCCCTCTTCTCACACTGGAGAGTTAGGGACTTACCAGCACACACCAGGGGCGGATCCAGAGTCTGGTCTCGGGAGGGGCACTGCCAGAAAATATTTTTTTTTGTGGGCAATTTATCAGGGAAATAGCTGGTGTTGGCACTTTAATCATCACGGCACCATAGTTGTTATAGTGTCAGGATAATTGAAACACATTATTTATATTACATTGTTATATTAAATGAAATTATTATTATACAGGATTTATATAGCGCCAACAGTTTGCGCAGCGCTTAAATAGTTCACCTCACCATAATGCAGAATCAGTGGGAGTCCAGAGTGCATACCTCCCAACTTTTCAGATGGGAATGAGGGACACCTATTAGCAAAAGTATGCAGGCATAGGACACACCCCCTGCCACGCCCCCTTAAAGGAGGATTATACAAAAAAACTATTCGTTAAATCCACAAGTGCTTTTGTTTACCACTACTATTCCTTTATATTGGCTTTTGGAATTAAAAAATGCAGCAATTTAGAAACTGGATGAAAGGTTTAGCACTGGGAAACACTTTTTGAAAGATAAAAAGGTTTCATATACAACTATATAGATCAGACCAAAATGAGGGACAAATGAGGAGGAAAGAGGGACAGAGGGACATTGTTCCAAATCAGGGACAGTTGGGAGCTATGTGAGTGTGTCACTTGCCACTGTCGCCTGCCACCATATGCGGATTGTCACTTGCCACGTCACCTGTAACCAGCTGCAGAATGTCACTTGCCACGTCACCTGCCATACGTTGCGGATTGTCACTTGCCACGTCACCTGACACAAGTTGCGGATTGTCACTTGCCACACGTTATGGATTGTAACTTGCCATGTCAAATGTAACCAGCGGCAGATTGTCACTTGCCACCAGGGCTGGACTGGCCTACCGGCATACCGGGACATTACCCGGAAGGCCACTTGCCCTGGGGCCGATTTGAGATGTGGCTGCAGGCACTCCCCCCTCTCTCCCTCCCTTACACAGCGGGAGACCGCTGTGTCTCGGAGCTGACTCTGATGTTCGGCCGCGCTGTCACAAAAGTCCCGCCCTCCTCCTAGACCAGCTTGTGTGATAGACAGAGATGGTCTAGGAGGAGAGCGGGACTTTTGTCACAGCGCGGCCGAACATCAGAGTCAGCTCCGAGATACAGCGGAAGATGCACAATGAAGCTGCAATGACGGCACAATGGGGCACATTGAGGCTGTGATGGGCACCTTAAGGCTGCAATGACAGGTACATTGAGGCTGTGACGGGCACATTGAGGCTGCAATGACAGGTACATTGAGGCTGTGATGGACACATTGAGGCTGTGATGGGCACCTTGAGGCTGCAATGACGGGTACATTGAGGCTGTGACGGGCACATTGCGGCTGCAATGAAAGGCACATTGAGGCTGCAATGTCAGGCACATTGAGGCTGCAATGATGGGCACATTGAGGCTACAACGACTTTCACACTGAGGGCGCAATGGTGGGTACATTGAGGCTGTGATGGGTACCTTGAGGCTGCAATGATGAGCACATTGAGGCTGCAATGATGGGCACCTTGAGGCTGCAATGATGGGCACCTTGAGGCTGCAACGATGGGCACCTTGAGGCTGCAATAAAGGGCACAAAGAGGCGGCAATGACGGGCACAATGAGGCAGCAATGATGGGCATGGTAAGACTACAATGATGGGCAAGGTGAGGATGCAATGATGGGCATGGTGAAGATGCAATGATGGGCATGATAAGGCTGCAATGATGGGCACAGTGAGGCTGCATTGATGGGCACAGTGAGGCTGCAATGATGGGCATAGTGAGGCTGCAATGATGGGCACAGTGACGCTGCATTGATGAGCACAGTAAGGCTGCCTTGATGGGCACAGTGAGGCTGCTTTGATGGGTACAGTGAAGTTACATTGATGGGCGGTGAGGCTGCATTGATGGGCACAGCGAGGCTGCATTGATGAGCACAGTAAGGCTGCCTTGATGGGCACAGTGAGGCTGCATTGATGGGTACAGTGAAGTTACATTGATGGGCGGTGAGGCTGCATTGATGGGCACAGCGAGGCTGCAATGATGGGCACAGTGAGGCTGCAATGATGGGCACAGTGAGGCTGCAATGATGGGCATAGTGAGGCTACAATGATGGGCACAGTGAGGCTGCATTTATGGGCACAGCGAGGCTGCAATGATGGGCACAGTGAGGCTGCAATGATGGGCACAGTGAGGCTGCATTGATGGGCACAGTGAGGCTGCAATGATGGGCACAGTGAGGCTGCATTGATGGGCACAGTAAGGCTGTAATGATGGGCACAGTGAGGCTGCATTGATGGGTACAGAGGGGCTACATTAATGGGTACAGTGAGGCTGAAATGATGGGCACAGCAAGGCTGCAAAGATGGGCACAGCGAGGCTACATTGATGGGCACAGTGAGGCTACATTGATGGGCACAGTGAGGCCTCAATGATGGGCACAGTGAGGCTGCAATGATGGGCACAGTGAGGCTGCATTGATGGGCACAGTGAGGCTGCAATGATGGGCACAGTGAGGCTGCATTGATGGGTGCAGTGGGGCTACATTGACGGGTACAGTGAGGCTGAATTGATGGGCACAGTGAGGCTGCATTGATAAGCACAGTGAGGCTGCATTTGATTGGCACTGGTGAGGCTGCATTGATCTCTTATATCATGTCTACATTCTCTTACCATCTTTAGTATCATGTCCTCAGTCTCTAACCATCTCCTGTACCATGCCCGCAGCCTCTGACATCTTGACATCTCCTGTACAATGCCCACAACTTCTGATATCTCCTGTACCATGCCTGCATTCTCTGACATATCCTGTACCATGCCCACAGCCTCTGACATCTCCTGTACTATGCCTGCCATCTCTAACCATCTTTTGCATCATGTCCGCAACCTCTGACCATCTCTTATCTTATATCATGTCTGCAGTCTCTGAGGGGGAGTCTGGAGTGGAGTCAAGAGTGAGAGCGCCGCCGGGATTGGGGTCATGGGAGAAGTCAGACGTGTGTGGACTGTGGAGAGGAGACTATAGGATAAAACCAGAGCCACCAAGCTGGAGCCAACTGATTAATACCTACATGGTGCACCTGAGAGGAGGTCAGTGACAGCGCCGCCAGGCCAGTCTGAGGGGGGGGGTTAACTGATGTAAGGTGGGAGTGAATACAATAATGTAAGGGGGCACTGATATAAAGGTTTCCTCCTTATATCAGTAAACCCCCCCCTTACCTTAGTGTATTCTTTCTGCGGAAGGTGGTCTCTGGTCACCCCTACATTCCCAAAGACCCAGGTGTCCCCCTTGAGGATTGCTCCACTGTTAACTGGAATTTGCTGTTTTATATATATATATATATATATATATATATATATATATATATATATATATATATATCCCTAGCCCTATGTGCTTCCATATCTGTCTATTTATATATAATACGCTCTTCAAATGTGCTTTAAAATGCATGGATTTCCCTATTATGAACAAGAAAATAATGACGTTATGCTGTTGGGCTGGTATGAAGTTATTGCCACGTCACCTGCCACAGGTTGCGGATTGTCACTTGCCACGTCACCTGTAACCAGCTGCAGATTGTCAATTGCCACATCACCTGCCATACATTGCGGATTGTCACTTGCCAAGTCGCCTGTCAACAGATACAGATTGTCACTTGCCATGTCACCTGCCACAAGTTGCGGATTGTCACTTGCCAAGTCGCCTGTCAACAGATACAGATTGTCACTTGCCACGTCACCTGCCACACGTTGTGGATTGTCACTTACCTGCTACAATTGTCACTTTCCTGCTAAGGTGGTGATTGTCACTTCCTGTGTCCCAGAGTGAAGTCAGGCCACCCATGAAGTATAATTTAAAGCTTTGTGACCTACTCAAAGTGGATGACTTAACTCTTCTGACACATATTGGGACACAAATATGCAGGGGGGCTCTGATGGGGACACAAACCTGTCAGGGGGCTCTGATGGGGACACAAACGTGTCAGGGGGCTCTGATGGGAATACAAATCAGGGGGTTCTTATTTGGGCACAAATATTCGTGGGGGGGGGGGGCTCTGATGGGAATACAAATGTGCAGCAAGGGGTCTGATGAGGACCGAATGTATGGAGGTGTGCGTGTGTGCTGATGGTAACACAGATGTAAGACCCTGTGCACACTGGAAGTTTAGCCCCTGTGCATGAGGTTACAGCTTTTAGGTGCGGGCGGAGGATACAGGTGCGCCATCAAGCTCTACTGCCGTCAGCCTGACAAATTCTAATTTAGTCTGCTGCAAATTCATTAAAAGAATTATAGATTGTGAAAAATGCACAATGTGGCCCCCGAAGTGAAAAGTTTGGAGACCCCTGGTCTAGAAGACCAAGGCATGAGGCCTGAGCCACAGGGCTGATAAAGAGAGCCAGGAAGCTTGAATATAGTTTTTGTCATATTGATGGTGAGAACTCCCTATGTGGGAAGATATGTATTTGTGAACTTTTTGCTTTCTTTAAATAAAAGTGTGCAGGAAAAGCCCCGAAACGTACTTCTGGCGTGGAGTAAACTCACAATTTGTGCATCTACCACGAGAACTACAACCCCATGTCACAAGGGGTTCCCGGCGATTAGCTGCCAGCAGAAGTCCCTTTGAAAGCAATGGGAGGCTGACAGCTCCTGCATCTAATCGCGAATGCTCACATGTAATCACACATGGAGTGATTACCTGCGAATGATTGCCCCTGGATACATACTGTGGCATACGCGGCACTGGCAGCTCTGTGTGCTTGAATCACATAGAACCAATCCAGGGTTTCAGTTATTCCAGTAATGCTCTATCAGCCAGTTCCAAATTCTGCCATTGCTGGGTCAATTCCAGCAAGTCCTCACCTGTGCTCATACAGGGGGTCCCCGACTTACGAACGCCCGACCTACGAACATCCCCTACTTACGAACGGGGCGCTGCGGGGACCCTTCCGCCATTTTCCGCCGTCCTCCGGCCGTTCTGCGCATGTGCGGCCATACGGAGCCTCGGAAAATGCCGGCAAACTTCGGAAATGTCCGTAATTTGCCGCGCATGCGCAGAACAGGGATTAGACGGAACATCGGAAATGTCCGGAAATGTCCTTAATTGTCCGTAATTGTAGGTCTGCGCATGTGCGGCCGACTTACGAACAATTCCGACTTAAGAACAGGCAGGCAGTCCCTAATGAGTTCATAACTCGGGGACCCCCTGTAATGTTTTTCATGCCATCTTCTATGCTCCTCCCCATATTCATGGCAGATTTTTTGTGTCATGGGGGTAAGGGAGGCACTGTCACCCACTGGATCTCAGCTTCGATAGCACATAGAAATATTGGACAATGTGCCATATGCCCTTTGTACCCTAGGGGGCCAGAGCAAGTTAAAACGTATGAGACTTTATCTTTAACTCTCCAGCATCCACCAAAACAATAAAATATTAGTTTTCCTTTCACATGGCTGTGTCTGCTCTGTTCAGCATGGGATCTGTGAGAAGCTGAACTGAAGCTGAATGGGACAGATGTCACTTTTGTTGTCCCCATTTTAACAGTGGAAATTGGTGGACCTTTGAGGACTCTATGGGTGACCAGATATAAATGAACTTGTGTCTGTTCACATTAGGCTACCTTCGATCCCTCCTGTTTAGGTTCAAACCTGAATGGACTCACATCCATTTACACCTACTTGCCCAAAGATCAGGGTTTCTCAACCAGGGTTCCTTTAGAGGTTGCTAGGGGTTCCTTAACCGCTTCAGCACCGGGCCATTTTACACCCTTCCTTACCAGAGCACTTTTTGCGATTCGGCACTGCGTCGCTTTAACTAACAATTGCGCGGTCGTGCGACGTTACACCCAAACAAAATTGACGTCCTTTTTTTCCCACAAATAGAGCTTTCTTTTGGTGGTATTTGATCATTTTTTTTTTTTGCGCTATAAACAAAAGAAGAACAATTTTGAAAAAAAACACAATATTTTTTTACTTTTTGGCTATTTTTTTCCTCTTCAGATTTTTGGTAAAATAAAATTAAGCTAGGGGTTTCGCAAAAGTTATAGCAAAATAGGGGATAGAACAATTTCTGCTTACCAGACTTTTGAACATTTTTGGGACCATTCACATTTACACAGCGATCCTATAAAATTGCAGTTATTACACTGGCATTGCAGGGGTTAAAATGTTCCCTTTTAACTGTGGGGGGAGGGGAGAAAGGGGAGGAGACCGATCGGTGTTCCTCCCACATGATCCGCTGACACAAGTGTACACACAAGAAGCACGGGCAATCGGGTGCCCGGCGGACATCTCCACCGGGTCCCGAGCGACCGCGGGCACGCGCGCCACCCCCTAGGCAGCCATGCTCAATACGCCCACTGACACCATTGATCTTTTAAGAGGAGAATTCTTCCCAATATCCACAAGTGTAAGAAGCATTCTTCCCACTGACCATCATGCTAATGTATCATGAATTGTAGCTATAGTCATTTTCAGCAGGGGCTCCCTGAGAACATTTTTTTTCAAGGGATCCTCTGTGTTGAAAAGGTTGAGAAAGGCTGCCATAGACCTTCATGGAGCTTCGATCAGGTCCAAATGAAAAACTGACAGGTGGACCTAAAAGCCTATGTGAAAGGGGCCTAAAGGTTGACTAAACTTTTATTTAAAAAAAATATAATTTTAGGAGCTGATGAAACCCTCAGAGGTCACTGCATGAAGTATGAATGTCCACAGATCCATCTGAGCCCACAAATACATCACACATTTATATCTGGAATAAGTTGTTACCAATGGTGTATTGTTAGTATTATACAAGATTTATATAGCGCTGCACTTTTACAATGTAAAGGGGGACAGCATAAGTACAATACAGTTCAATACAGAAGGGACAGGAGGGCCCTGCTCTTGGAGCATACATTCTACAGGGAGGGGGGAGGTGGTACAACAGGTAATAGCTGCGGGAATGATTTGATGGGGTGGCTCTGGGACAGTTGTTAGGTGGGTGTGGGATAGGCTTCCCTGAATAAATTTGTTTCCAGAGATCTCCTAAAGGTGGATAGGGTAGAGGCTGATCGAACATAATGGGGCAGGGAGTTCCAGAGGATGGGAGAGGCTCTAGTGATGTCCTGTAGGCGAGCATGGGAGGAGGTAACAAGGGAGCTAGAGAGCAGGAGGTCCTGGGAGGAGCGGAGAGGACGATTTGGGCGATATCTGCAGATGAGGTTGGTGATGTAGCTGGGGGCCATGTTGTGGATGGCTTTGTATGCTGTGTTTAGTATTTAGAATTTTTCATACGGTGGGGTAGTGGAAGCCAGTGAAGGGATTGGCAGAGAGGGGCAGCAGTCATGGATCGGTTAGTGAGGTGTATGAGTCTAGAAGCAGTATTCACAATAGACTGAAGGGGGGATAGCCTGTGTAAGGGCAGGCTATTAAAGGGGTTGTAAACCCTCAGTTTTTTTTAACCCCTTCAATACCAGGCACTTTCGCCCCTTCCTGCTCAGGACAATTTTCAGGTTTCAGCACTGTCACACTTGAATGACAATTGTGCAGTCATGTAACACTGTACCCAAACAAAATTTTTTATAATTTTCTTCCCACAAATAGAGCTTTCTTTTGGTGGTTTTTGATCACCTCTTTTTTTTTTTTTGATAAACAAACTAAAAAAAGACCAACATTTTTGAAAAAAAAAATTTTTCTTAGTTTTTGTCATCAAATGTTGTTTTTCCCTTCACTGACGGGCACTAATGAGGCGGCACTGATGGGCACTGATGAGGCAGCACTGATGAGTTGGCACTAAGGTGGCACTGATATGTAGAATTGATGGGCACCGATAGGCGACACTGATATGCAGCACTGATGGGCACCAATAGGCGGCACTGATATGCAGCACTGATGGGCACTGATAAGCGGCACTGATGGGCACTGACAGGCGGCTGGGATGGGCACTGACAGGCGGCACTGATAGGTGGTACTGATTGGCACTGTCAGGTGGCACTAAAGGTGAGGTACTGGTGTGTTACTGACAGGTGTTACTGCTGGGCACTGATTGGCACTGTGGTGGGCACTGACTGGCACTGTGGTGAGCACTTGAAGGGTTTTTTATTGGGGGAATGCTGGGCACTTTTCAGTTTCACAAAGTTTCAGTAGTCGAGGTGGGAAATAACCAAGTGGATACGTTGCTTTGTGGTGTCGTTTGTCAGGAAGGGCGAATTCTGGAGTTGTTGCGGAGATTAAGGCGGCAAGATTTAACCAGTGATTGGATGTGGGGGCTGAAGGAGAGGTCAGAGTCAAGGATTACGCCATTTATCTCCATTTCCATCACTTTGACAACACATTACTTCACTACGAGAATAAAGTATCAAAGATTTTTGCCTCTTAGGATATGCCTCTGTGTGTTTAACTTAGGAAGTAATAGGAATGAACTAAGACCTGATCGACTTAAATCGATATCAGATCCATCTGTCTTCAGTTTGGTTATTTCATTAGTGTTTGAGAAACCTAACAGCTGCTGGGAACTAAAGTGAATGACCACTATTGTTCTATATTGCCGTAAACTCATTTAGTCGATGATTATAAAAACAAAACAAATATGTTTTAGATTTTGAAGATTAAAATTCACCTTAACCCCTCTTTAAATAAGCAACACTGGGTAACAAGTGCAATCAGTAAATGTGCTATTTTTTGAACCATAAAACTCAACAATGGTGCTACAATCCCAGTGTCATGTCTACGTTTTAAATCATTGGTGGTCAACTCTCTTGACACAGGGGGCCAGAAGTGCAGCACCTGACATCACCAAAGGGCCACGCGCAGGGCAAGGACAAGGGGTGGGCAGGAGGGGCGACTGCTCTGGGAACTGTGGTATCATATGAGGTGAGGGGGGTGTCACAAAGAGATTGGTGGAGAGGAGACTTGTGTTGGAGGGGGGAATTTGGGAGGTGGCAGGGGGCAAGTATTGTTATAGGAGGGGAAATTTGGGGGGGGGGTGCTAAGAGTGGTGATTTAGGGTGATTTGCATTGAGATGGGGAATGGGGGTGGGAGAAGATTTGTGCTAGGAGGGTGGATTTGGGGGAATTTCTGTTTTTGCTGGGAGGGGAGGATTTAAAGTGGGGGACAGAAGATGTGTACTAGGAGGGGACATTTTAGGGGTAGAGGATTTGTGCTAGGAGGGGTGAATATTATTTGGACGGGAGCAAAGATTTGTGTTGAGAGGAGGGATTTCAGCAGGGGCAGATTTGCACTGGGAGGAGGGGGATTTTATGCTTAGGGGGTAAGTATGCCGATGAGTGCATCTAGAGTGTGTTTTTGTGGGGGGATTTTTGCTGACACTTAATGCTCATACATCTTGGGGGGGGGGGGGGGGGGGGCACAGTTTGGCATGTTCATCCTGGACTCTAGATGACCTTGTCCCAGCACTGGCCACACATGTTACTATATATGACTGACAAAAAAATGATTGCCTGGGTGAAATTGAAATACAATGGTTATGACGCGGACATCATTTTGCTACAGGATTTTTGTATGCCAGTTACAGCTTAGATTTAATATGTTTTAAGGAATTTTAAATGCCAAAGTAATATTGATGTAAGGATTACGGGAGTTGCATGACTACGCTTAAAGCAGGACTTCACCCAAAAAGTGGAAGTTCTGCTTTTCCTTTGCCCCCTCCTCTCCAATATTTGGAATGTTTTTTTTTTTTTGGGGGGAGAGGAGCGAGTACCTGATTTTGAAGTTCGCCCCTCCCATGCCCTCGCAGGCTCTTGGAACACGTCACATTCACGGGGGCCCAGTGGGCAGCCGGCTGTGAAGCCGCAAGGAGATGCCGACATCTGCACCCAAAGACCGCCAAAGAGCCGGGTCAGGTGAGGACATCGTTGGATCCTGGGACAGGTAAGTGTCTGTTTTTTAAAAGTCAGCAGCTACAGTATTGGTAGCTGCTGACTTTTATATTTCTATTTACAGGGTGAAGAACCTTCCTAAGGATTAATGGTTGGGGTTAGGGGTTAGGTTTAAGGTTAAAGATTAGAGATAGGACTGACAGCACTAGGGGTTAGGTCAAAGGTTAAAAAGTTAAGCTGATAAGATAAATTACTTACTTTTTGTTTTTTTAAGCAGGAATAAGATGTTACATAGTTACATAGTAGGTGAGGTCGAAAAAAGACACAAGTCCATCAAGTCCAACCTATGTGTGTGATTATGTCAGTATTACATTGTATATCCTTGAATTTTGCAGTCGTTCAGGTGATTATCTAATAGTTTCTTTTCTATTCTATCGATGCTCCCCGCTGAGACCACCGCCTGTGGAAGGGAATTGCACATCCTTGAGGCTCTTACAGTAAAGAACCCTCTACGTAGTTTAAGGTTAAACCTCTTTTCTTCAAACTTTAATGAGTGGCCACGTGTCTTGCTAAACTCCCTTCCGCAAAAAAGTTTTATCCGTATTGTGGGGTCTCCAGTACGGTATTTGTAAATGAAATCATATCCCCTCTCAAGCGTCTCTTCTCCAGAGAGAATAAGTTCAGTGCTCGCAACCTTTCCTCATAATTAATATCCTCCAGACCCTTTATTAGCTTTGTTGCCCTTCTTTGTACTCGCTCCATTTCCAGTACATCCTTCCTGAGGACTGGTGCCCAGAACTGGACAGCATACTCCAGGTGCGGCCGTACCAGAGTCTTGTAGAGCCGGAGAATTATCGTTTTATCTCTGGAATGAATCCCCTTTTTAACCACTTTCAGACCGGACCATTTTGCTGGCTTAAGACCAGACCACTTTTTGCGGCATCGGCACGGCATCGCTTTAACTGACAATTGCGCAGTCGTGCGACGTGGCTCCCAAACAAAATTGACGTCCTTTTTTTCCCACAAATAGAGCTTTCTTTTGGTGGTATTTGATCGCCCCTGTGTTTTTTTTTTTTTTTGCGCTATAAACAAAAAAAAGAGCAACAATTTTGAAAAAACACTCATTATTTTTTACTTTTTGCTATAATAAAATATCCCCCAAAAATATATAAAAAAAAATGTTTTTCCTCAGTTTAGGCCGATACGTATTCTTCTACATATTTTTGGTAAAAAAAAATCGCAAAAAGCGATTATTGATTGGTTTGCGCAGAAGTTATAGCGTTTACAAAATAGGGGATAGCTTTATAGCATTTTTATTAATGCATTATTATACAATGCATGGTGCATTGGAGAAAAATGTTTTTTTTTGTCCAATTTTTTACAATGCGTTTATTGCAACGAATTGCAACAAATGTGTTGCCTTAATATATGTATTGTGCAATATAAGACACGTTAATGTAACACAGTGGGCCAGTGTAAAGATCCATTCAAGCATTCAAGCTTCAATAGCTAACAATCAGCATGTCTACTGGTAGGCAGTTTCAATTTAATGCAAAATATTTATCTTTGACAGGAGTGTACACTTAACCACTTGCCGACCGGCTTACGCCGATATACGTCGGCAAAGTGGCACGGGTGCGCAAAACGACGTACCCGTACATCACTCCGTCATAGGTGGCTAGCGGGCGCACGCCGCGCACCCCACGGACTTGATGTCTGCTGGTGGCCCGCGATTGTGGCACAGAGAGGCAGAACAGGGATGATGTAAACAAGGCATTTCCCTGTTCTGCATAGCAACATGACAGGGATCTACTGCTCCCAGTGATCGGAAGCAGTGATCTCTGTCATGTTCTAGTGGGCCCATCCCCCCTACAGTTATAAAACGCTGAGGGAACACACTTAACCCCTTGATCGCCCCCTAGTGTTTAACCCCTTCCCTGACAGTGACATTTACACAGTAATTAGTGCATTTTTATAGAATATATAAATGTCAATGGTCCCAAAATAGCGTCAAAAGTGTCCAATCTGTCTGCCGCAATGTCGCAGTCACGATAAAAATTGCAGAGGGCTGCCATTACTAATAAAAAAATAAAATAATAAAAATACCATAAATCTATCCCCTATTTTGTAGACGCTATAACTTTTGCACAAACCAATCAATATTTTTTATGGGAATTTTTTTCTGTTTATGCGATTTGTTTTGCCTTCTGTGTTATAGTCACGGATACTAAGGCTGACACTGTTTTTTGCACTTTAAAATTTATGACATACTTTTTTGCACATTTGATTGATTTGCACAGTATTTTTATTGCATATTTATTGTATTTTACTGGATTTGCACAGCACTTTGTAGAAGAATTACATTGCAATATTGGATGAAATGCTTTCTTTTTATTTATTTCACATATATGGTCATTGCAATATTTTGTTCTTTGAAAGGATTCTACGGTACACATCTGAATGCGTAGTTTGCGGCATTTTGCACCTTTTTGGTTGATTGCACATTTGCACATTTTTATTCATCAAGTTTTTGACGTTATTTATTTATTTATCTATTAATTATTGGTTTAATATTCTTGTACCTATAGATATATAGACAGGATTACTCCTGGAAGGGTAGCGCCACATACCATTTTAAACAATTACCTTTGCTGTGTAATGAGATCACATTTATGTTGGCAACTTTCCACTATATATTAGTATTTTAACTAGGTTGTGCCCACTGGTTACCCCCCATATTAAACAATATACGCTTATTGCAATTTTTTTACCAAAAATAGAAGAATACATATGGGCCTAAACTGAGGAAAAAAATAATTGTTATAAATTTTTTGGGGATATCTCTTATAGCAAAAAGTTAAAAAATATTGCTTTTTTTTTTTTTTTTAATTGTCGCTTTTTTTTGTTTATAGCGCAAAAAATAAAAAAAACGCAGAGGTGATCAAATACCACCAAAAGAAAGCTCTATTTGTAGGGAAAAAAAGGACATCAATTTTGTTTGGGTGCAGCGTCGCACGATCAGGAAGGGGGTAAAATCTTCCGGGGCTGAAGCGATTAAAAAGTAAAACGCACCAAAACCTGTCCAGTCACTGCATGCTGGCAACAGTGCAATATGGATTAGAGGAAATGTACTGGTAGCCTTTTTTATTATGATAAAATACCAAATACTTTTTTTTTAATCTGGTTGTTTGCAATAGTACAATCCGCAATATGGTGAGCCAGTATGTACCATACTATTATACCAGAATCCCAAGGGCAGAACAGTCAATTCACATTAGAAAATAATGAATGTAAATCTAGCTTACAGACTTCAATACATTTATTTTAGTAACTCTATATAATATGTCTTAAAATTAAATGTTACTGTGCAGTGCATACTGAATTATTTCCTTTGAATGTTTTATTTTATAAAGTAGAAGGTCCCAACTTGCACACCTTAGGCAGTAATTTAGCTGTTGTTTAGTTAATTAATATCCTGCAGAGTCTTTGGTCCTTAGAATGACTATTACTCATTGTGAGTGGTCGGCACACATTAGGAACAAGATCTATCATCGTTAAATGCTGTACAGCTTTTTTTTTTTTTTTTTTTTTTTAAATCATATGTAAAATAGTTGGGCCTGATGTAATATATTGGCTTATCTCTAGCTTAAAATAGAAGAAAAACTGAAGGAAATATACATATCTCTCACATCAAGACACCTGCAAGGCTATTATTTGGCCAAGGCACAAAAGGGCGATTGTCAAGGACCTCAAGCCTTCAGGGTGCCCATACATCCTGCAAATGTGACCTTTATAGCATTTCAGTAGGGGTCAGGAAGCCATACACTAATTAATTATATGTCAGGTAATGGCACTCAAGAGAGGAAGTAAAAAGGATTTGAGTGGCAGGCCAGACAGCACATCTGTGGTCTCAGTGAGGACACAACAGCTTGTTGTCCACCATACTTATTTGATGGCCTCCTTTGGGAAATCAGTAGCATCCTTCAAAAAAAAGACAAGATTCTAAAGGGGTGTAGAAGTCCTTGTTAAAACATACCCACACTGGCCAAATTGTAAGGTACAATAACTCAGTGATGTATAGAGGCCATTTGGTCTGAAGCGTTGCCATACAAGAAAACGGGTGGTAGAAGACGTTTAAGAAATCATTTGAATGTGAGATGACCAATAAGAATGGGTGATAGAGCTGCTTTAATACCATTAATAACAATGACTGATGGCTTTCATGATCCAAAACAGGTGACAGCTGATGAATTTGAGATGTCAAGCTCGGATGGCAAGAGTTATGCAAGCCAATCATCAGGCCATAAAAGAACAATAACTGTGAAATGACAAACATTAACTGGTG
This sequence comes from Lithobates sylvaticus, assembly GCA_028564925.1. Classification (NCBI taxonomy): domain Eukaryota; kingdom Metazoa; phylum Chordata; class Amphibia; order Anura; family Ranidae; genus Lithobates; species Lithobates sylvaticus. Next base: position 555,960,284 of record CM053029.1, on the reverse strand, counting down.
CAATGCATATCTTATTTCAGTTCAGCGCTCACATTTAACAGGCAAATTGGGTTCGCTATCTGATAGCTGGAACTAAGGAGATACAACTGGAGTAGGTATAAAAGGGTTTTGAACTGAGTACAAAGCATGGTAACTGTACATTGTGCTTACAGAAGGCGTATCCATCCATTTTGTTTAATATCAAAGACATATTGAACAATTTAAGGTAAACCTAGCAGTACTATAATGACATTGAAAATGTTAGACTGGTGTTTATCAACCTTTTTTCTGCCATAAAAATCTAAAATGGGTCCACCATCACACAGAACTCCCCCTTCCACATCAGAGTCCTCAGATCCAACCCTCCTCCACCATCACCACCTTTTCACGAGTCCTACCTTCCAATCTTCACCACAGCACGGCTGTGGCATTATGGCAGTGTGCAGGAGGAGAAGCAGGTCTAAACAGGGGTGGCATTCCATCCCCTTTAGAATGCTTGGCTCCCCTGAATGCTGCCTGCCCTGGAAAAGCATCATGCCTTTTCATGGTGCTGGTGGCCAACCTTCGTTTGCTGTTTTACTGATGAAGTGATTCTCAGCTTGATTCTCTGCTGTTATACAGTTTCATAGAGACAATGCCATGCATCCACGTTACCTGACTGTACCACAAGGACATTGCTGTGAAGAGTCCATGTTTTTTTTTTTTTTAATTAATTTATCTTTATTACATTTTTCACATATGACAAAAAAAAGACAAACAAAAAACAATTACGCCTTCAGTACAGTTTACCTACATTCCCCAACTTCCATTCCTGCAATACACCCTATAGGAAGGTTATAGTAGCTAGTTTAAACAGCAGCCTCCCCACTCGCTCCCCATTCAACGCCGCCTTTCATTCCTCCACCCGCTCGTATTCCTCCTTCTGACATTCCTACCACATTCAAAGTTCGACACCGTACACCGCATCGTGTTTCAGTCCAGTTCATTTGGCTACGTATAATTTTTCTCTAACCACCGTTTCCATATCCCCTGAAATTTGGTAAGGTTTCCCTGTTTAATATATGTTGTTCTCTCCATAAGAATCACCCTCTCCATGCTCCGTTCCCATTCAAAAAGAGATGGTGGGTTTGGAGATTGCCATTTTTGTGCAATTAATTTTCTTGCCTGAAAAAGGCATCTAATGATGGCCAGATGGACTTCATTTGACCTGTTTTCCCCCTCAAACCCCCCAAGTACACACAGGATTGGGTCCAGGGCAAGCTTGGTGTTGAATATCTGAGCGGTCCTATCTACTACCTCTTTCCAATATCGGTATAATTTCGGACATCTCCAAAACATATGGATGAGGTCGCCGCCCGGCCTCCTGCATCTAGGACATGTGTCATCTTGTCTACGGCCAAACCGAAATAACTTTCCCGGAGTAAAATATGCCCTGTGTAGTAGGAAAAGATGTGACATCCTCTGGGGTTGCGAGAGGGAAACCCGAGGCGCAGAGGCCAAAATCATTTCCCACTGTAGAGTAGACATAGTGCCCACATCTCTTTCCCACGAGGATTTGTGGAGTCCCATCTGGGCCTCTTCCCAGGTCCCCTTATGTATATGGAAATATAGGTTAGATATCATCCCTTTTCGAGTGTCCGACTCGGCTATGCTCTGTAGTACCGGGATCTTAGTCCATTCACAAGCTGTCTCTTTAAACTGTTCGGTGAGGGCATGCCTCACCTGTAGATATCTAAAGAAAGACCTCTTGGGGAGCTCATATTGATCTCTTATGTCCTGAAAGTTTTTTAACCGACCCTCCTGGTAGATCTGAGCAACGAAGATCAAACCTCTTCTCTCCCATTCTCTAATAGTCCCCATTTTTTTAAGCTCGCACAGGTTATTGTTTTCCCACAGAGGGGAGAAATCTGAAAACCCTCTATAACCCAGTGTCTTTTTGGCTAGTCCCCATACTCTTGCTAGCAGGTCCTGAGTTGGTAACCCCTTTATGAAGGACCCTGCCTCTAACACTTCCAGCAACGACTTGTGGGTAGATTTATAGAGAAGAGTCTCCCACTCTCGTCCTCCCTTCGTGGCCTCGCATCCCCCAATATGCTGGAGCTGGGAGGCCAGGAAGTAACTCAAAGGATGCGGAAGAGCTACTCCGCCAGCATTGACAGGAAGCTGTAACGTACTCAAACGGATTCGTGGTGTGCCCCCCTTCCATATTAGATCTCTAAAAAGAGTGTCTATCTTCTTAAACCATTTCTTATAGATCCAGATTGGGGAGGTTAAATTAGCTTGACGGAGGTTACGTTTTACTTCCCCAAATTGTGATCTCCTTTTTTGAAGGTCTGGCGAGTAGTCGGGGTAGATAGACACCCTCTTGCCACTGTAAAAAATATTTCCAAGTTCCCTTGCTTTCCTGATAATTGTTGCTTTGTCCTTGAAAAATAGCAGTTTAGCTAAGAAGGGTCTAGGAGGGGCCCCGGGTTGAATGGGTCTAGCAGGGACTCGGTGGGCCCTTTAGATTGCAAAGAGTGGAGAAAATGAATCTTGACCAAAGATCTCAAACAGCCATTTTTCTAAGAAAGTAAGAAGACCAATTTCCTCCCGTATTGATTTCAATTGGTCATTCATATCATTCAGCGAAGATCTACAAGAGTTGATAGCCTCTAATACCTCTCTCAAAGAAGGTTCCATCCCCGCTGAGATGTCGCCCCCCCCCCTCTGGCGGTGGGCCCACCACTTCCTGTCCCCGAGGCAACTCCGCTAATTCACCCCCCTCCCCTAATGTCCTCTGGGGAGATTGTGTAGGTGTTTGTACGGGTGTCTGGATCTGCCCCTGGCTTTTCCTTCCCACTGCGCCCCCTGTCATTCCTCCTGTACGGGCAGGTTGGGATTGCTGGTTGTGTGGCAGGGTTTTTTGGGGAGTCTGACTCGGTAGTTGGCTTGGAGTGTGGGCAAATTTTTCCAATTTGGCTGCGGCTAAGCTAGCCTGGCTGGCGGCCTGGCTAGCTTTTGTAGTACGCTGTGTAGGCATAATAGGCGGTGGCTGTGGTGGCTGTGGTTGAGTTCTGCCGACCCGTTGATTTGTCTTAATAAGGCGTCACCCAGGGACCAGTAAGGGGACCCCAGCACTTTTCTAAACCTGGTGATGTTTTTTTATTTTTTTTATTTTAAAAAATTTTCTTTTTGAGAATGTAAGACATAGACTCTATTACAGGATTACTCTTCTCTCTCTATTGCATGGTAAACCGTCCAAGGTGAGATAATCAAAAGTAAAAGCAAAGAGCACCGGGCTTCCCCTTTAAAGAGCTCCTTTCACAGTTAATTTTAGCTTAAAAAAAACAAAACAGTTCAATACAGCAAAACAAAGGGGGTAAAAGTGGAGAGAAACTCTCCTATCTCACCCGTCCCTGGAGTCCGCAGTATGATGGTGGTGGAGATGAGGAGATGGTGGGGATGAGGTCGGCCGCTCAGCAGCTTTGGAGGGTGACACAGGCTATTTTCTTTAAGGTCTGTTGAGACTGGAGTGACACAGCCTGTCGGCTTCAGTGCTCTGTGAGAGGGGTCCTTCTCCCTGCTTCCTCAGCTGTTTGGTCTGCGTCGCGGCCGCCTTGCAGATATCCGGGAGATGGTCAGAGATAATAACAGTAAGTAAGAGGGGGCCCTAACGCTGATTCTCCCCTCCTTCGGGCTCGGGAGTGCTCCCCTCTTCTCCTGTGATGCTCCTGGGACTTTCGGCGTTTTCAACGTCGGTCGGAGCGGGTCAGCGGTCGGGACGTACTGCGGGGGGAGTAGGGCCGTTGGCGCTGACTGAGCCTGTCCAGCTGACGGCGGCTCAGCTCCTAGTCTCACCCGGCTCTGATCTGATACGGTGGTGACGTGGCTGCTCCCGCTGTAGAATAGAGTAGGCGGGCGGGGTGCGTGCTTCAGGCTTTCACGTTCAGGTGATAGGAAGTTAACGGAGCGGGGTTGAGGAGCGAGGGAACGCCATACAGACTCACTCCACTCTCACTTCCCTCTGCATCATCTGCATCCGGTCACGCCCCCGAAGAGTCCATGTTTGTGCAGCTTTTATAATCTGTTTTGTAATATCCTGCAGTGTATGCATGCCTTTTGTCACCCTGAACCTGTTTTGCATTATTGCATATACTGTAACTTTGCACCTGTTTAGTACCCTGCTGTCATGCTTACCCATAATGCAGGTGGTAAGACACTATAGCTGGCTACTGTGTTCTATAGCAGCCCCCTATCCCTTAAGGCAAGCAGGTCTACCGGTACTTGGTGGCCCCCAGGTCTTATACACAATGCTTTAGTGCCTGGCTACCATGCCAGGGCAAGCGTGAACTGAGCAAAGCAAACAGGTACTTGTAGTTGATAGACAGACATAGTTGTTCAATGACAGTCCAGGTAAGAGGCAGGCAGAGTTTAGAGAATATCTGGTCTGAGGTCATACACAATGAAATCCAATCTAGCAGAGCAGGGTACACAGACAAGGGACTTGATCAGATATTATAAATTGTATCACTCTCTATCACAAGCATGAGACTGCATGTTTGGCATGCTTAAATCAGGTCTGGCCTTCACCCAGAGACTGACCACATAAATCACCTTGCAGGTGGACAGACAGACAAGGAGAATGTCATAGCCCAAGCCAGGATGCTGGAACGAGGAGCAGATGCTCCTGACACCTGCACATTACAGTTTTTCCTTGTCTGTTTATTCAGCCGATTACTTATTCTGTTAAATAATTTCTGTACTGGCAGTATTAAAGCGGACCTTTCTCCCCTTTTACTTAAATTCCCATCAGCATGCATTTCTGCCTCCTGGGATGCTCCTGAGAAGGTAATGTCACTAGTACCTTCAGGGAGATTCGGGATCTAAGCTGACAGATCTCCCAAGTGCAAGTGTTCTCATACTGTGCATGCGCAAGGTGAAGTGAAATATGCTGTATGGAATAAAACAGATTTTTTATTAAAAGGAAAGAAAAACTTTTTTCCCAAGGTCTTGGGAGAAGGCTTTTTTTTAACAGAGAATTTTAATGTTGTATGGCCCATGCGTGAGATGAGGCGCATGACATCAAAAACACTCACAAAAATAAATTTTTCAAAATGGAGGTACAGGAGCAGGGACATAGGCTGCACAGAGACAGCCTAAAGAGGGAACCACAAAAAAAAAGGCAACATGGTCCACCTCCTTCCCTACACCTCTACCACCCCCTGCCCCCTTCCACAGCTTTCTGGGATATGTCACAGGTCCCAAAAAGCTGTGGGACCAGTCACAAAGCGCAGCGCGCGCATGTGCAGAAGGAAGCCGGCTGTGGCTCCTAGTGGCCACACAGTTGGCTTCCTATTTCATTAATAAGCATGCCGACGCTAGGGACCCGAAGACCAGTCAAGAACTAGTTCAAGTGAGGACCCCTGGACAGGTAAGTGTCCTTATATTAAAAGTCAGCAGCTGGAGTATTTGTAGCTGCTGACTTTTAATTTTGTTGAAGACACTGAAGATCCTTTTTAAGTACTCTCTAAGTACATATTATTGCCATTTCTGTCAGGAAGAGGGAAGTTTCTGTTGAAAGCTGTTGTAAACCGCTGGGTGTTTTTGCTTTTTTCTTTCCAGACCTGCAAGGTAAAGACATAATGTGCTAGTATACATCACATACTAGCACATTATGTGAAACGTACCTGAAAACAAAGCATTCCAGCGATGTCATCGCTGGAGGCCACTCCTATCTTCACCGGTCTCCCTTCGTGGACTGGAGCTGTGATGACGTCACTCCCACACATGCCACCCATATCCACCACCCTTGCCTGTGTCTAACCACCCCTGCCTGTGTCTACCCCCTGCCTGTGTCTAACCCCCCTACCACCCCCATCCTGTGTCTAACCCCCATACCACCCCTGCCTGTGTCTAACCCCCCTACCTGTATCTATCCGCCTACCACCCCTGCCTGTGTCTAACCCCCCTACCACCCCATCCTGTATCTACCCCCTACCACCCCTGCCTGTGTCTAACGCCCCTACCACCCCTGCCTGTGTCTAACCTCCCTACCACCCCTGCCTGTGTCTAAACAACCCCTACCACCCCTGCCTGAGTCTAAACCCCTCTTCCACCCCTGGCTGTGTCTAAACCCCCCTCACCACCACCGCCACTGCCTCTGTCTGAACCCCACCATCACTGTTGCATGTAAATCTGACTTCCTGATAAATTAAATTTTGGTTTTAATTGTCATTATATAAAATAATTAATGTAGGGGCCTTTTGGTGGGCCTGTTTTTTTTTTTGGACGGGGTGGGGCAGCACTTCATTCCTGGGCCCAGGCAGCACAATGTCTTGGGCCGGTGTCTTGCCGAAAAAGGTCCCCCGGCGGATAATGTCCCCCCCTGTACTGCGCAGGTGCATCCCTTTGCGCAGTACGAACGACTACGGAGCCGCCGAAAGTCTCCGAAGATGAACAGCTGATCGTCAGCTCTACACGGCACCTGCGCACTACATTCTGCCCTGAGTCCAGGTTCAAGCCCCACCATCCAAGTGGACATAGAGTTAGAATATAAATATGCAGTGCCCGAAGCGTGGCGAGCGAATCGAGCCCACGAGGGGCCCTGTTACAGGCGCCGTGTACAGCTGACTCACAGGTGTTCAGCTTCGGCGGCTCCATTGTGGTTCGTATTGCGCAAGCGCTATGCCTGCGCAGTACTGGGGGGACATTATCCGCCGGGGGGGACCTTTCCCAGCAGAACACCGGCCCTGGCTGTAAGTGTTGACAAAATAGTTCCTTCAAATGACTTGCTATGAATGATATGAACGCATGCTACACTCATCTAACATGCTCATTTAGAATGGACATACCTTTGAATGCCATCCTTCCTTATGTATGAATAGGATTTCTATGTTCTGAAATACAGTAGACTTCCCCTCTTTTCAGCTCTTCCCAAGAATAATCTCTGACCACATTTGGAATCCTGTTAAAAAATGTTCAGCCTTTGCCCTTGTGTCCTCACCTGCGTACTTAATTCCATGATGTCTCTTTCAGCTCTTGTTCCTCAGCTCATCACATCCCTTCCAAACCCCCCTCTTGGTGGCCTGTTTCTGGAAGATAAACAGCACAGGAGACCTGGTATTTGTTAAGTGAAATTTCTTTTTATTTTCAACTTCGTTATCTGACTGTACAACATTTTTCTCTCTTGGCAGCCAATGTTCTTGGCTCCGTTTTGTCTTTTTCAGTCTGTAATTCCTTAAACAGTTTTTGTACGATATCTCGCTGTGGTGTGGCTGTGAGGTTTGGTTTCCTGAATCACTCCCATCTACTGAGCTTTATTACAAGTCTCATTCCTGTCACAATGTGAGGATAATTCATCATTTGAAAAAGTAAAAAGTGTCTTAGTGCCGGTTCACACAGGGGCGACCAATCAGGCGACTTAGCCACCTGACAAGTCGCTCTCCATGCAGTGCAATGGAGCCGTTCTAATGGGAGTGACTCAAGTCAATCCGACTTAGAAAAAGGCTCATGTACTACTTGGGGGCGACTTCGGAGCGGCTTGCATTGACGTCTATTAATTAAGTCGTTTGCAAGCCACGCTGAGGTCACACTGTGCAGGGCGGCTTCGAGTTGGGCAATTTTGAAGCCGCCCCGGTGTGAACCTGCACTAACTATCCCATAGCTAAGTGTAAGCTTACCAACATATGAAATTTCAGATAGAATTCAAGGTATGGACTTTTTTTTCACATAGTTGCATTGGCCCAGCTTGGGATCCCTCTAGAAGCTGAGAACCACTGTAGTAGACACTGTTATTCCAGTGATCTCCAATACCTTCCATGTCCCGTGCAGAGTGGCTGCTCTGCTGCATTCTGAACTCGGAAAGTCGGTGGCTTGGCATGGGCGCCATTGAGAGAGTGCTTTGCATTCATTGAGAAAATGCATGCAAACATGCCATACCTGGAGTTCTTCTTTAACCACTTAAGCCCCGGACCATTTTGCTAGCCAAAGACCAGAGCACTTTTTGTGATTCGGCACTGCATCGCTTTAACAGACAATTGCGCAGTCGTGCGATGTGGCTTCCAAACAAAATTGACGTCCTTTTTCCCCCACAAATAGAGCTTTCTTTTGGTGGTATTTGATCACCTCTGTGGTTTTTTTTTTTTTGCGCTATAAACAAAAAAAGAGCGACAATTTTGAAAAAACACATCATTTTTTGCTTTTTGCTATAATAAATATCCCCCAAAAATATATAAACTTTTGTTTTCCTCAGTTTATTCTTCTACATATTTTTGGTAAAAAAAAATTGCAATAAGCGTTTATTGATTGGTTTGCACAAACGTTAGGGCGTCTACAAAATAGGGGATAGTTTTATGGCATTTTTATTTAATTTTTTTTTTTTATTAGTAATGGCGACGATCAGCGATTTTTATCGTGACTGCGACATTATGGCGGACACATTGGACAATTTTGGCGCGATTTTGGGACCATTCACATTTGTACAGCAATCAGTGCGATTAAAATTGCTGTGTAAATGTGACTGGCAGTAAAGGGGTTAACACTAGGTGGCGCTGTAGGAGTTAAGTGTGTCCTGGGGAGTGTTTCTAACTGTAGGGGGAGGGGGATGGGCTAGCTGTGACACATCACTGATCTCTGCTCCTGATCACAGGGAGCTATGATCAGTGACACTGTCATTAGACAGAACTGGGAGATGCGTGTTTACATTAGCATCTCCCCGTTCATCCTCTCTGTGAGACGATCGTGGGTATTCCCGCGGACATCGAGTCCACGGGGACCCGCGACTTGACTCACGGAGCTCCCGGCCGGCACGCGTGGCCATTTGCGCAGCTGTGCTATTCTGCCGACATACATCGGCGTGCGCCGGTCGCTGATCATATCACTAACATGTACGGTGGCAAGGCAACTCCGCTGCACTGGATCAGGTACTAAGTACGTGATCTGTAAGTTCTGGGTAGGGGGCGCACACACGCAATGCCAGCGATCCGGCTGTGCTGTGATTATACACAGCGGATCCCGATCAGCGGGTGCCAACCAATGGATGACCGCTGGCACCCGCTGATCGTTGGGAAGATGCACAGGATAGAGCTCTGCCTATGTAAACAAGGCAAAGCTCTGTCCTAAAATACATTTTCCACAAAAATCTGTGCTAAGTCAATAAATAGGAATACAACAAACAGCTACTTAGTAAACCGTGATACCAGTTTAAAATGAAATAAATGTATAGTAAGCAGCGCTATGAAATAAAAATATGTGCATATATAAAGTAAAAATACAAATAATACCATAAATGTAATCAATACCTTGTATAACACACAAATGAATTAGTAATATGCAATCCAAAGTGCAAAAGTAAAGGTGCAAAACAAGTGAAACCAAATCAGAGCTCTGTCCTGTCAGCGGGGAAGTCTCACACAGTGTACACCAAAACACTAGCTAGACACACATTTAACCCTTTGATCATCCTAGCTGTTTAACCCCTTCCCAGCCAGTGTCATTAGTACAGTGACAGTGCATAGTTTTAGCACTGATCACTAGGGTTGTCCCAATAGATATAGAATAATAATTAAGACCCGAGTACCGATACTTTTTTCAATTACTTGCCGATACCGATTACGATACTTTTTTTAATGTCATGTGACAGTGGCGCACTGATGGCTGGCACTGATAGATGGCACTAACTGATGGGCACTAAAAGGTGACACTGACTGATGGCTGGCAGTGGCAATGATGGATGAGCGCTGATAGTTGGCACTGACTGATGGGCACTGATAGGTGGCATGCACTAATGGCTGGCACTGACCGATAAGCACTGATGCAGCACTGATGAGCAGTACACTGATAGGTGGCATTGATTATGCAGCACTGATAAGTACTGATAGGTGGCACTGATTATGCAGCACTGATAGGTGGCACGCACTGATGGCTGACACTGATAGGTGGCACTGATGGATAGGCAGTGATGGCTGGCACTGATTGATGGGCACTGACAGATGGCACGCACTGTTGGCTGGCACTGATAGGTGGCACTGACTGGCTGGCAGTGGCAATGATGGATGGGAAGTGATGGCTATATGCACATGTAATCGTGTTTAAATCGTGTTCCGCTTGTTTGCCCCCCCCCCCCCCCCTCCCCTCCACTCTTACATCTGGCACCTTTCAGAGGGAGTTGGTACCTGTTTTTGACAGGTACCCGTCCCCACTTCCGGGAGTATAGCTATAGTCTGGGACATAAAGACTGGTATACTACAGAAATATTAACAGAGAGAAATTTGAAGTTTAAAGGTGCAAACAATCAATAGAAATTGATATTAGAAAAATATATAATTTAATTAAAACAAATATAAAATTATGTATATAAGTTTAGAGAAACAACTAAGTTAGTAAGTGAAAAAGGTAGGATTGAGAGGTCGAAAGCGAGGTAAGACCTCCCTCTAGTTTCCACACCCCATACTTTGTGTCTGACCCTAGGATGACGCTATCCCTATAATTTTATGGAAGGCTAGAGATAGAGGGAATAGAATGTATTGATTTATCTTGTGTTGTACATAAATAGAAACGTAATGTTTAGCATTGGAAAGATTGTTCATGTAAGTTTTTATCCTTGTTTAAAAGAGAAAAATAAAGATATTATAAAAAAAAACAAATATAAAAAGAAAACAATTAATATTAAAAAAAGAGCACAATAGAGCTCAGTGGTCACTATACAAAAGAATAGGTGCCTCTACATGTTTCACCACAATCGTGGCTTCTTCTGGTGCTTTTGTAGGACCTTAGTAACTTCCCACCCTTTATGAAGGTCACGGTTCCAAGGAGTCCTGTGTACCGAAAATAACCCTGTATTCACACCAGGGCTCAAGTCCTGCGGGAACGCATGGGAACGGAGTTCCTGTACTTTTTCCACAACAGGAACTCAGTTCCTGTTAGCAGCCATGTCCTGCAAGACTTTGAAGTATGCGAGCTGTGTGGCAGGTGCTACACCAGCAGCTGCCGACACAGCTCGCAATAGTAAGTGCCGCACACCTGACCATTCAGGCATTGTCAGTAGGGGGCCCCATGACAGCTTCCGCTTCGATCTACCTGTCAATCACATTTAGCTGACAGGTAGATCAGGTCCCTGCTGCTAAGAGATTGTATAGTCAGACCTCTCATTATGCGCAACTCCCCGCCGGCCCCTCCTGATTTTCTGTCTCATCATCTCCCCCCATCCTGTCTCCTGCATACTTGCTCTGTGTGTCCCGCTGAACCCCCCCTCCTCTATCTTCAGTGCCATATGATGAGAGAACCCAGAGGAGGAGCACAGCTATTCTGCTCACAGGACATGCAGGGAGAGAGGTGAGCTGAGGGAGGAACATCAGTTTGGGGTGGTAAGCTGAGCACAATACCTGGCAAAGTTTAATGCCAGGAGGGAAGTTTATGTGGAAATATGTGAAGGGTTGGAATAGCAGCGAGTGTGTGTTGGAGCCCTGCAGAGTTTGCTCCCCCCCAAGCTAACATACATCTCCTAAGCAGGAACACATCACTATCTTCCCAAGCATTCTGTCCAGATAATGTGCAGTTAATTTATGACCTTTCCGTTTAACCCTGTGTTATCCAAAGTCTGTTCAATGAAAAGTGTAAACTCACCACATAAACACTCTATATACAAAATAACATTCCCCAATAAAGACCAGAACATGATGTTCACATTTGCATGGAAGCACAATTGTATGAATGCTGATTATTCAGAGAATTACCGTATTTATGTTTATTGAGGATTGTTTTTTTTTATGTACTAACAGTTAAGCTTCATACACACAATCCGAAAATTGGATGAAAAATACCACTTTTGAAGTGTTCGTGCAAATGAGCGTATCATTTTTTTATTTTTTTTTGGTGGGGGAGTGGATCTTGGGTGGGAGTTCCCACACTTTTTTCCCCAGGACTTGACCCCTGATTCACACCCTATTATATCGGGAAGTTTGACAAATTGGTGGACTGACACAAGTATCCTCCCCAGGATGCACACTTCATATGCTAGCAACAAACTTCAGAAAAATGCCACCTGAACAATTCCTTTTCCTATAAGCCAGGGAGGGTCAAAACAGCTGTTCTGTCCCACAAGGAATAACCCTTTCAACTTGATTTCATGAATATGCTGATATCAGGGTGGTTGGCCACGAATACTGGTATACTGGTACTGGTATACTGGTATACTACAGTTAATCTCGATGACAGAAGCAGAATGCTGTGGATCAAGTAAACAGGGAGATTGATCCCAACACTGTGGCGCTCCCGAGGAAACAGGAAGTTTTAAGGGAGGATGACTTATGTATTTATATGCTGGTGTTCTACGTCCTAATGACTGCTACAGAATGGCAGCTCCTCCCCGAAGAGTTCTGTCAGTATGTCAGTGTAATGTTAGATGTCACGGCCATCTTTGAAGAGTGGGGGGATCTCACCGCTCCAGGAACACACACAGATGGTGAACCTCTCTCTCGGTTCGGAAGCCGCAGGTGTTGGCAATTGCTAGTAGCAATGAACAGGAACAAACTCTAGACTGCCGCACTCTTGAAGAAAAGCCTTTCTTTATTTTAAAAATGTCACATCAAAAAACAAAGAACACAGCAGACAAAAGAGCTGACGTTTCGCACTAGCAGTAGTGCTTATTCAGTGCTCATTCATGAATAAGCACTACTGTTAGTGCGAAACATCAGCTCTTTTGTCTGCTGTGTTCTTTGTTTTTTGATGTGAAGTTTTTAAAATAAAGAAAGGTGTTTTCTTCAAGAGTGTGGCAGTCCAGTTTGTTCCTGGTCATCTTTGAAGAGTGCTAGTAAAGTGCGGAAAACACATTACTTGGGTGGACATTCCTTTATTCTTTAAACAATATAAAGACCTAAGTCAGTGGATGGCATGAGTGGGCCTATGGCCAGGAGCTAGGCACAGTATTGTGAAGGCTTTCTTCTACCAGCAGTGGGTCATTATCCTATCCAAGAAGAAACTTGAGCAGGTTGGCAACAACAAACTGCCATTCAGAATTCCCCTTATGCCCCGTACACACGGTCGGATTTTCCGACGGAAAATGTCCTATCGGACCATGTTGTCAGAAATTCCGACCGAGTGTGGGCTCCATCGGACTTTTTCCGTCGGAATTTCCGACGGAAAAAGTTTGAGATCCTGCTCTCAAATTTTCCGACAACAAAGTCCTATCGGACTTTTTCCGATCGTGTGTAGCGAATTCCGACGGACAAAGTGCCACGCATGCTCAGATCACATTACAAGACCAAAGCTATTGGCTACTAGCCTCTACGTAGTCCCGTCGTACGCAACAAACGTCACCACGTTAAGAGTGATCGGATTTTCCAACAACTTTGTCCGACCGTGTGTATGCAACACCAGTGTCGGACAAAATCCGTCGGAAAAAATCCGACGGATTTTGTGGTCGGAATTGTGTGTACGGGGCATAACAAGCATACAATCTAGGGTCTCTAACACATACATAGGTTAATTGGCCTGTGTCAAATTAGCCCTATCACAATGGCTTTGGAGTGTAGGAGGGAACCTACGCAAGCACAGGGAGAACCTGCAAACTCAATGCAGGTAGTGTTGTGGTTGGGATTTAAACCAATGACCCTAGTGCTACCAGGTAGAAGTGCTAAACCACTATGCTTCATATTACCTATTGTTCTTATATTATCCAGATGCAGTCTCTTACCAATAATCATCCTATAGAAGATATTGTAGCAACAGATCCAATTATCTAACAAGAACTGGCTCAGCCAAGCTCAGAATGCAATAATAATAAGTGTATGTGCCCAGTGCCTGTGAGTAAAGTGCCCAGTGATACTTAAGAAGCATTCATGCATGCGGAGCTGGCAGTACACACTGGCTCAGTGCTAAGTGTAGCTATCTTTAACCTGAGAGCTGCAGATAGGAAAAATTGCTACAGGATAATCTGCAACAATTCATTTATTTTTAGGGTTGATCAGGCACATATAAGGAATCAAAAGCCAGGAAAAGGGAGTTGTGTGCTTGATCTCACCTGTACAGTATAATATAGCTCTTATAAAGGCTGTTTTCACACTAAAGGGGCATATGAACGTGCGCAAAATATCAGGCAATTTTTTTATGCATTCACAAAGCATTGAAAAAAATCAGTTCTTGTTTGTAGTGTCATTCAATGACAAAATGTGTAGTTAAAATTTGAATCTATAGAATCTATACATTAGTCATATAGGGGGGTGGCGTGACAGACGGGGTGGTGAGAAGTCAGATATGACTTCATTGTACCCAAGCCCTGAGAAAGCGTATAGACCAGGGTTTCGTAAACAGGGTTTCTCCAGAGGTTGCTAGGGGTTCCATGAGCAATGAGCCATTTCTGCCTTTCAGATAATTTCCCAAGGCCATCATTGATATTTATAGCAATCTGTAAGTGAGTAATTCTTCCCAATGACCACAAATATAGGGAGCATTCTTACCAGTGACTGTCACACTAATGTATCATGTAGATATAGTCATTTTTAGCAGGGGTTCCCTGAGACCAGAAAGTTATGTGTTGAAAAGGTTAGGTAAGTTTGTTATGGACTGTTGCCCTTTCATTGGTCATGCATTGAACCAATGACTCATTGGAATATTTGTTTGGCGCTCTTTCAGGTGCAACTGTATAGAGCAGGGGTCTCCAAACTTTTCAGTGCCAAATCGTATATTTTATAAATATTTGCGTGACAAAAAAAATGTGTTTATATATTTTTTCATAAATTTTTTTTTTGACTGGACTTTGACTGGGTCATTCTAACACATGAATATACTTTGATATAAAATGTTCCATTGCAGCTCTGGCTGTATGTTTAGAGTTGTTGTCCTGCTGGAAGTGTTAAGTCTTTTGCAGACTCTAATGCCCCGTACACACGATCAGACTTTCCGGCAGACTTGGTCCGGCGGACCGGAATCCGGCGGACATTCCGATCGTGTGTGGGCTCCAGCAGACTTTTTCTTCCCAAAAGTCCAACAGACCTAGAAATAAAACATGTTTTAAATCTTCCCGCCAAAAGTCTGCTGGACCTAGTTCCTATCGGGAAGTCCGCTCGTCTATATGCTGGTCCGACGGACCAACTATGACACAACGGCAGCTACAGCACCTGCCCGCGAGAATGTTTCCTGCGCGATCCTATTGCACTGGATCTCAGCTGCAGAATACTGTACATATTTTACTATTGCAGCGAGCGTGAGAGATAGGCGACAATGTCCCTTAGGTCTGGTGTGGAGTTTAACCCCCTATGCCGAGCGCCCCCTCCTGAACCATACCAGGCCGCATGCCCTCAACATGGGGGGGTGGGTGCTATGGGGAAGGGGGCGCCCTGCGACCCCCCCACCCCAAAGCACCTTGTCCCCATGTTGATGAGGACAAGGGCCTCTTCCCGACAACCCTGGCCGTTGGTTGTCTGGGTCTGCGGGCGGGGGCTTATTGGAATCCGGGAGCCCTCTTTAATAAGGGGTACTTCATTTTCCCATCGCACACGTTCCTGGAAGCACTCTCGGATTTGGGTGCTGCAGCAACAACCAGCTGTGACTCACATGCCTGACGAAGGGGCCCTGCGTGGCTCCGAAATGTTGCACTATCCTTGTGTTGTGATCATGCAATAAATCACCCGTTTGGACGCTATTTGTGTCGTTCCATGGTGTGCTGGCAAATATATTCACCCTTTAATAAGGGGGCCCCCAGATCCCGTCCCTCCACCGTATGTGAATGAGTATGGGGTACATCGTACCCCTACCCATTCACATGATGGAAAAAAGGGTAAAAAAAACCCACAATAGACAGGATTTTAAAGTAATTTATTAGTCAGCTCCGGGGGTCTTCTTCCGACTTCTCCCGCTCTCCGGCCTCTTCTCCCGGTCTCCGGAAAGTCCGTTCGTGTGTGCGCAAGTCCGCTCATTCAGAAAGTCCGGTGGACCTCCACTGCAAAGTCCGTCGGATAGTACCCGTCGGATAGTCCGCCAGACCAAGTCTGCCGGAAAGTCCGAGCGTGTGTACGCGGCATAACAGGTTTTCTTCTAAGATTGCCCTGTATTTGGCTCCAGCCATCTTCCTATCAACTCTGACCAGCTTCCCTGTCCCTTAAATTACGCACAGGTGAACTATTTACAAGTTTGGTGACTTCTGAAGGCAATTGGTTCCACTAGATTTATTTAGGGTTATCAGAGTAAAGAGAGATGAATACAAATGCACGCTACACTTTTCAGATATTTATTTGTAAAAAGTTTTAAAAACCATTTATCATTTTCCTTCCTCTTCACAATTATGCGCCACTTTGTGTTGGTCTATCTTATAAAAAATACCAATAAAATGCATTTACGTTTTTGGTTGTAACATGACAAAAGGTGGAAGATTGTAAGGGGTATGAATACTTTTTCAAGGCACTGTATACAGTATGAAAACCTGGCAGTGGTTCCAATCCTCTCTCACGCCATCTAAAAAAAAAAAAAGGATTTTGGCCATGGATATACTTTAAGACCTGTTTATTGAATAGAGCCTTGTATATCTATTTGTATAGTCCTACGAACAGAGCTAAATATTTACCAACATGTCTCCATTACAACGCTGTAGGAAACAAGCTGTAATGTGAAAAATGACTGACTCATTTGCACCTTGGCCATTCACAGATATTGGAAATGGATATGGAGTGAGGCGTAGAGCAGTTAGAGTACAACTGTGCTGGGTGAAATGCCAAGAAAATGGAGAAGAGTCAAGGTCTGGGAAGCCAGGTATGAAGGCAGACAGCAAGCCGATGACGCCAAGTGTATATTAGAAAATCCAAGGGGCCTAATTGTAGGGAATCAAATCATTTCTTTTGCCAATTTTTCACCAAAAAAAATTGTCGATTTACTTGTGGCTTTAACTTTTGCTTTTCAGTTCATTGTTGTTTGTGTTTCCCTGCTATGTGTTCAGAGCTTTATAAAATGATCTAGGACCACCAGCAAGAATCATGTCCAAGAGAAGTGGTACCATGCAATGTCAATGCAGAGCTATTAACCACTTCAGCCTCGGAAGCATTTACCCCCTTTCTGACCAGAGCACTTTTTTGCGATACGGCACTGCATCATTTTAACTGACAATTGCACGGTCGTGCGTCGTTGCACCCAAACAAAATTGAAGTCCTTTTTTTCCCACAAATAGAGATTTCTTTTGGTGGTATTTGATCACCTCTGCGGTTTTTAGTTTTTTTTAGTGTCAATTTTGAAAAAAAAGCTATTATTTTGTACTTTTTGCTATAATAAATATATAAAAAAAGAAATTTCTTTCTCAGTTTAGGTCGATATGTATTCTTCTACATATTTTTTGTAAAAAATTTTTTTTTGCAATAAGCGTATATTGATTGGTTTGCACAAAAGTTATAGCATTTACAAAATAGGGGATAGATTTTTTTTATTATTAATTGCGGCGATCTACGTTTTTTATAGTGACTGCGACATTATAGCGGACACATCAGACACTTTTGACACCATTTTGGGACCATTGTCATTTATACAGCGATCAGTATTATAAAAATGCACTGATTACTGTGTAAATGACACTGGCAGGGAAGGGGGTTAAACACTAGGGGGCGATCAAGGGGTTAAGTGTGTCCTAGGGAGGTGTTCTAACTGTGGGGGGGATGGGCTACCACTGACATGACAGCGATCACTGCTCCCGATCACAGGGAGCAGTAGATCTGTCATGTCACTAGGCAGAACAGGGAAATGCCTTGTTTACAAAGGCATCTCCCCATTCCTCCACTCCGTGAACGATCGCGGGCCCCCAGCAGACATTGAGTCGCGGGAACCGCGGGCATAGTCACGAAGCATGCGGCGGGCGTGCGCGCCCAAAATGCCGCAATTTAAAGGGGACGTACCTGTACGCTCATTTGCCCAGCCGTGTCATTGTGCTGACGTACATTCGTGAGCTGGTCGGCTAGTGGTTAACATATACTGAAAATTACACCCACCATACAGGACAAGAGAAGTGGTACAGTGTAGGGGCCATTCCCATACAGTAGGATAAGAATAGATACTAAGACTTACACCCTGTATACTAAACAAGAGAAGTGCTACTGTGCAGAGTCAATGCATCTACAATAAAAACATTTACCGAGCATTAAATAAGAATTCCATCTTTTGCAAAAATAATAATAAATGCCCCATATTGCAAAACAAAAATGTGCATTTTATTATTTATTTGCATTTGAGCCTGCAAAGCTCTGCAACTGCAATGGGTACAATGCTATGGCTCCTGCAGACTCTTCCTCCAGCTCAGGTCTGTACCAAGCTATGGACCTTCAGTTACAGGCAGGGCTTTTTTTCAGCAGGAACTAGGGGGAACTCAGTTCCACCACCTCTGGCTCAGGTCTTCTGCTCCCTTCTCACCACTAACACTTGGTAACACTGAAGTCCAGCTTCTGCGTTTACAAGTGATAGCGTATCTCCCAGTAGCTCCCACAGGTCAGACCTCCTGTGCAGATCCCACTGAGTGCCGGACAGGGACAAGAGAGATACAGAACAGGTGCCCAGGTTTTAGTGCAGTCATGGGCAGGAGAGGGTGCGTAGTAGGCTGCACCCTCTGTGGTCTCCATTTTTTCCCTGTTGACCAGTTGTTGATGCTCCTACTGCATGATCTCCCTTGCAAGTGACTGTAGTATAGTATAGTATGCTAGGAGGTACTACAGCCGGATAGGTGCTTCAGTTTAATATTGCAACAAAGGTAAGACATATGACAGATGGTGGAGCTTTTAAGGAGGGGGGAGAAGATGAGGGCAGTGGAGGGAGGGGGTTGTATGCAGAGGGAAGAGCTACTATTTGATGCCATTTGGCAGGTGTGTGTGTGGCGGGCATGGTCGAGCTCCTGCACCTATTCTCTGAGAAAAAAAGCCCTGGTTACAGGGAGAAAGTATTAATGGACTACATGTGTGCTGATGTCACCGCACTGCTCCATTGAGAACTACAGTCCCTCTGCCATTGTGGAAGATAGGATTTGTTTTTTTTTTCCATTCACAGATCCTTGTGCAGTACCAAATTCAAAAATGACAGCAGCCAATGGGGAGAAAACAAAACAGGATTAAGTTGCGGGGTGCTATGGATTCTGGGCATGTTTCATGTTACATTCTAAATATGGGTGCAACATGAAAAATGGTCAGGAAGATGGACTTTAGCATTGATACCCAGTATACAAAACAAGATATGTGCTACTGTGCAATGTCCATACATACAGAATAAGAACAGATACCCCAAATCACTCCCAGTATATACAGGGCAAGAGAAGTGGAACTGTGCAGTGTCTATAAATACAGAATAAGAGCACCATCTGTGCATACAGAATAACATACTGTAAACTAAAAATAAACAAATGAGGGACCGATCCCCAACCGGGCGCCCAAAGACAAATGGGAACATGGAATATTGCGGTACTGGTATGGCTGAAATAGATTCAAGTTGATGAGTAAAAGATATAAAGTTTTATTAATACAAAATTGATATAAAATAAACAATATACATAATCAAATACATAATAAAATGCACGATGAACAATCAGTAAATATCACCAGCATAATGGTCCCCAAAGGGGGAAAATCACATTGGGATGATTGTTCACGGACGGCATATGTCAACTAGTTTTGCGGTCTCAACACCGCTTCTTCAGGGGAATATCTGCAATAGGTTTGACAAATAATTAACATTTAAATCAAATAAACAAATCAAATTGACAATGGAACAACAAAAGAGAAAAAGAGCATTGCTGCTTACCTGTAACCATGCCCAGCCAGAGTGACCGTGTCACCAGAGGCTCCCCCGTGGCGGCTAGGGGGGACATGCAAAATCTGGACTTATATCTGAGTAGAATGAGTGATATAGCATAAATGGGTGAGAAAATTACCCTTACAAAGAGAAAGGGGGGGAAAGACATGAACAAGGGAAAATAGAACAGGGGAGAAGACAAGCAAGAGGGAAAGGAAATAGGAGGGGGGTTGGAAAGGGAAGGAGGCAGGGCTCAAGTCCTGCGGGAACGCATGGGAACGGAGTTCCTGTACTTTTTCCACAACAGGAACTCAGTTCCTGTTAGCAGCCGTGTCCTGCAAGACTTTGAAGTATGCGAGCTGTGTGGCAGGTGCTACACCAGCAGCTGCCGACACAGCTCGCAATAGTAAGTGCCGCACACCTGACCATTCAGGCATTGTCAGTAGGGGGCCCCATGACAGCTTCCGCTTCGATCTACCTGTCAATCACATTTAGCTGACAGGTAGATCAGGTCCCTGCTGCTAAGAGATTGTATAGTCAGACCTCTCATTATGCGCAACTCCCCGCCGGCCCCTCCTGATTTTCTGTCTCATCATCTCCCCCCATCCTGTCTCCTGCATACTTGCTCTGTGTGTCCCGCTGAATCCCCCTCTCCTCTATCTTCAGTGCCATATGATGAGAGAACCCAGAGGAGGAGCACAGCTATTCTGCTCACAGGACATGCAGGGAGAGAGGTGAGCTGAGGGAGGAACATCAGTTTGGGGTGGTAAGCTGAGCACAATACCTGGCAAAGTTTAATGCCAGGAGGGAAGTTTATGTGGAAATATGTGAAGGGTTGGAATAGCAGTGAGTGTGTGTTGGAGCCCTGCAGAGTTTGCTCCCCCCCCCCAAGCTAACATACATCTCCTAAGCAGGAACACATCACTATCTCCCCAAGCATTCTGTCCAGATAATGTGCAGTTAATTTATGACCTTTCCGTTTAACCCTGTGTTATCCAAAGTCTGTTCAATGAAAAGTGTAAACTCACCACATAAACACTCTATATACAAAATAACATTCCCCAATAAAGACCAGAACATGATGTTCACATCTGCATGGAAGCACAATTGTATGAATGCTGATTATTCAGAGAATTACTGTATTTATGTTTATTGAGGATTGTTTTTTTTTATGTACTAACAGTTAAGCTTCATACACACAATCCGAAAATTGGATGAAAAATACCACTTTTGAAGTGTTCGTGCATATGAGTGTATCATTTTTTTATTTTTTTTTGGTGGGGGAGTGGATCTTGGGTGGGAGTTCCCACACTTTTTTCCCCAGGACTTGACCCCTGGAAGGAGGGGAGTGGGAGGGAAAGGGGGGGGGGAGAAGAGGTGAGGAGAAAAGGGGAAAGAGGAAAGGGAAAGCACAGAGAAACAAAATGGATGCGAAAGAAAAAATAGCAAGAAGGAGCTAGAGAAGGAGATAGTGTATGGATAAACTAACCATCAATAACATAAAAAGAGTCCAACACCAGGATGGGCTAATTGCCACTTAGAGGGAATGTCTCGCATGCTGTCCTATGGGATCCCGGGCACACAAGTGGCTTTGTTCATACGAGCATACTAAAGTGTATGCTCATGGAGGGCCATGTTTAACCAGTTAACAACCGGCCCATAGCCGAAAAACGGCTACAGGGCGGTTGCTTAACTCTGGGAGGCCGTTAATTAACGGCCTCACAGAATTCTGCTCTTGCGCGCCCCCTGGTGCGCGCACTCGAGAGCATCCATGATCGCCGGGTCCAGAGGACCTGGCGGATCATGGATCACGGTAAACGGCCGCTCATCGCGGCCGTTTACCACGTGATCGCTCCGTCAAATGACGGAGTGATCACATGTAAGCAAACCGGCGTCATTTGATGACGCCGGTTCCTCTCTCCTCCTCTCTCTGTACCGATCGGTACAGTATGAGAGGAAAGGGGGAGGGATCGGTGGCAGCAGTGCTGTGGGCGGGATCTGTAGTGCCCACAGCCTGCTCTGCCACCACCGATCCATCCATCCATGCTCAGCCATCCCACCATACCCTGCAATACCCAGCAATAGCCTGCAGTGTATTGCGGGGTAATGCAGGGTATGGAGGGATGGCTGAGCATGGATGGATGGATTCTCTGCCATCCCCCCCAATACTGTGCCATACCCCCCAATACTGTGCCATACCCCGCAATACTCTGCCATACCCCGCAATACTCTGCCATACCCCGCAATACTCTGCCATACCCCGCCATACCCTGCGATACTCTGCCATACCCTGCGATACTCTGCCATACCCTGCGATGCCCTGCCATACCCTGCGATGCTCTGCCATACCCTACGATGCTCTGCCATACCCTGCGATACCCTGCCATACCCTGCGATACCCTGCGATACTCTGCCATACCCTGCGATACTCTGCCATACCCTGCGATACTCTGCCATACCTTGCGATACTCTGCCATACCCTGCAATACCCTGCGATACTCTGCGATGCTCTGCCATACCCTGTGATACCCTGCCATACCCTGCGATACCCTGCAATACCCTGCGATACTCTACCATACCCTGCGATACTCTACCATACCCGGCGATACTCTGCGATACTCTACCATACCCTGCGATACTCTGCAATACCCGGCGATACTCTGCGATACTCTACCATACCCTGCGATACTCTGCCATACCCTGCAATACCCAACAATACCCTGCGATACTCGCTACGATCAAAGCCAGGATCGTTTTTTATTTTTATTTCAGGCTTTCCAGCCTTGAGGTGAGATGTGGGGTCTTATTGACCCCATATCTCACTGTAAAGAGGACCTGTAATGCCATATTCCTATT
Organism: Lithobates sylvaticus; assembly: GCA_028564925.1. Lineage (NCBI taxonomy): Eukaryota > Metazoa > Chordata > Amphibia > Anura > Ranidae > Lithobates > Lithobates sylvaticus. The sequence continues at coordinate 555,937,724 of CM053029.1, read as the reverse complement.
ACAAGGGATGTTTACATTCCTTGTAATAGGAATAAAAGTGATCAAAAAAATTTTTGGGGGGAAAAAAAGGGTCAAACTAAAATAAATAAAGTAAAATGAACAATAAAATATATATATATTTTTTTAAAGCGTCCCTGTCCCCGTGTGCTCACACGCAGAAGCGAACGCATACGTAAGTCCCGCCCACATATGAAAACGGTGTTCAAACCACACATGTGAGGTATCGCTGCGAACGTTAGAGCGAGAACAATAATTTTGGTCCTAGACCTCCTCTGTAACTCAAAACATGTAACCAGTAAACAAAATTAAAGCCTATGGGGATTTTTAAGTAGCGAAGTTTGGCGCCATTTCACGAGTGTGTGCAATTTTGAAGCGTGACATGTTGGGTATCTATTTACTCGGCGTAACTTCATCTTTCACATTATGCAAAAACATTGGGCTAAATTTACAGTTTTGTTTTTTGTAAAGCACAAAACATTTTTTTTCCAAATAAAACATGTTCGAAAAATTGCTGCGCAAGTACCGTGCTAGATAAAAAGTTGCAACGACCGCCATTGTATTCTCTAGGGTCTTTGCTAAAAAAACATATATAATATTTTGGGGTTCTATGTAATTTTCTAGCAAATAAATGATGATTTTTACATGTAGGAGAGAAATGTCAGAATTGTCCTGGGTGCTCCAGAACACCTGATGGTGCTCCCTGCATGTTGGGCCTCTGTATGTGGCCACGCTGTGTAAAAGTCTCACGCATGTGGTATCGCCGTACTCAGGAGTAATAGCAGAATGTGTTTTGGGGTGTAATTTGTGGTATGCATATGCTGTGTGTGAGAAATAACCTGCTAATATGACAATTTTGTGAAAAAAAAAAAAAAATTAAAAAAATCTTGATATTGCAAAGAATTGTGGGAAAAAATTACAACTTCAAAAAACTCACCATGCCTCGTTCTAAATACCTTGGAATGTCTTCTTTCCAAAAAGGGGTCATTTGGGGGGTATTTGTACTTTTCTGGCATGTTAGGGTCTCAAGAAATGAGATAGGCCGTCAGTACTTCAGGTGTGATCAATTTTCAGATATTGGCACCACAGCTTGTGGACTCTATAACTTTCACAAAGACCAAATAATATACCCCAATTTGTACTTATTTTTACCAAAGATATGTAGCAGTATAAATTTTGGCCAAAATTTATCAAGAAAAATTACAAATTTGCTAAATTTTATAACAAAAACCAAGAAAAATTCATTTTTTTACTGAATTTTCAGTCATTTTTCTTTTATAGCGCAAAAAATAAAAAACCCAGAGGTGATTAAATACCACCAAAAGAAAGCTCTATTTGTGTGAAAAAAAGGACAAAAATTTCATATGGGTACAGTGTTGTATGAATGAGTAATTGTCATTCAAAGTGTGAGAGCACCGAAAGCTGAAAATTGGTCTGGTTATTAAGGGTGTTTAAGTGCCCAGTGGTCAAGTGGTTAACCACATGCAGCGCATTCCTATATGGGACCTGGGCCCCATCAGTTCAGCAGGGGGGCCCGGGCAGCTGACAAGCAGAAGGAAGGGAAACCTGGACAGGAGGGGTGTCAGGGGTGTCATTTACAGAAACAGATCTCCTGTAGTTCCCCCCTGAAGCAGCTAAAAGCTGGCTTCTCCTCCTCTCCTTCCCGCCACTTTCAGCTGCTGCAGGGGGGAACAAGAGGGGATCTATTTCCGCTAAAGTTGCAAAAATAGAGATTGAGGACTGTGACCTCAATCACCTTCTTTGTCTCAAAATAGAGACATCAGTGGTCTGTTTACACCCCTGACATTTCACCAAAGCCCTACAACAGGACTGTACAAAATAAAAAACACGGAATTAAGGGCTCATTCACATGGGTTCTCTGGTCCATACAGTGTGAATGAGCCATCTGTTTGCAGCTAAAGCCACCTATTACTCTATGGGGATGCAGTGGCTGTACGCACACAGCTGCAGGTCCAATTATGACAGGTGTACAGGGGTGGGTGAACACTTTGTGTTCAGGGCCATACACTTTCATTCACACATCTGTCAAATTAGGATCTGCGGCTGTGTTTGTACAGCTGCTGCGTCTCCATAGTATAAAAAAATACTGATTCATACTGTACAGGCCACAGCACCCATGTGAATGAGCCCCAAGACCTCATTTACAAACAGAGCTTCATTTATGAACTCAGTACAGTTTTATCTTTTAGATTTAGCCCAAATTTTAGTTATGTTGTGTTTGTGCTCACTAATAATGATTTTAGTGTATTTTCAGTGAAAATATTGTTTTGATTTTTTTTGGGGGGCTGTCAGGCAGGCTGCACAAGGCCCCGTGATTTCTAACAGCAGCCTTGCTCACACAGGGACGCACAGGTGTTCCATGCATCCCTGTGCAGGGAGTCCCATTGATGAACACAGCCACTGCTCCCAATCTGGCAGCATTGTAGGTGTCTCCGAACTCAGACAGTGTTGACATGAATCTGCAAGCACCCACACAGATGTCAAATTGGAAGCAGCATCTGTGTCCATGCAGCTGCTGTGTCCCAATAGACATCAATGGGACTGCCTGCATGGGGATTTACAGAACACCTGCCATGCAAAATCAGTTAGAATACATCATTGGCTCTCTAGGATATGTGTATTACATGCCAGGGCAGTCAGTGGGTTCATGACTAATGTATAACATATATGCATAGTGCTACAACCTATAAACTACACCCTTATCATTACTTATTAAATAAAAACCATACAACTTCTGGAGTAAAATAGGCAGTAGCAGCCATTAACTTTTATTAACCAAAACTGTATAAATAGATATCTCTTTTAAATAACGTAAACAAATAACGTAAACAAATAACACACAACATTCCTGACGACTATCAGCTCCTCCTAGTGTTGATCTTTGCAGGTCCACCAATCAGAAACCATCTGCAACCAAAATCGACACTGCGGTCCCTCTGACGTGGGTTATTATGCCTCAAGCCGACATGCTGACTCTAAGACACCCACCTGCCGCAGTGCCCCCTTACCCAATTTCCAGCTAACCTTAGTTAACTGGGTTACCACCCTCAGGACCCATACCACCGCCAGATCCTGACTCTGCATTCAGAACTCTTTTCCTTCAAAGACCAAACACCAGCCACTGCCACGACATTTGCCGTTCTTGACCTGTAACAAACGAAAAACAGACACACAAAGTAAGAACAACCTGCACTACTAATACCTAATATTAGGGAGGGAGGGCGGGAACTTTTCTGGCGCTCTGCTGCCTAGGGGAGGGCGGGGTTTCACTTCCTTGTACCAAAAACCCCTCCCTGCACTAACTTCCAGCCAATTCCCAACCCTTTTACAAATAGTCACTGCATACACCACTGACTGCAATGTTAACACAGTCATGCCAGCCCTCTGCCTATGTGTTGTTAACCCTAGCGGCGCCGGGCTTCTCTGCCTAAACAGTAAAATTGTGAAAAGTCCAGGAGGATAAACACTCAATGTAAAGCATTGTATTTTGGATTTCTTGGAAAGTATTCAGGATATGTTTTGCCACTCAGCCAACTTCTAGGTTGGCCCCAAATCTTGCTTGTGAACAGCCATATACTCTATGATGAACTGACAGTGATAAAATATATGTTAACCACTACAATACTGGGCACTTTCGCCCCCTTCCTTCCCAGACCAATTTTCAGCTTTCAGCGCTCTCGCACTTTCAGTGACAATTGAGCGGTCATGCAATGCTGTAACCAAATGAATTTTTTATCATTTTGTTCGCACAAATAGAGCTTTAGTTTGGTGGTATTTATTCGCGACTCCGTTTTTTATTTTTTTGCGATATAAGCGAAAACATAGCGGAAATTTAAAAAAATATATATATATTTTCTCCTTTCTTTTTTAACCGCTTCCCGACCGCCTCCTGTAGATATACGTCAACAGAATGGCACGGGCAGGCAAAAGCACGTACCTGTACGTCCCCTTTAATTTGCCTGCCCGGGGGGCGCGCCGCCAGCAGCGCGCGCGCGACCCGGTCGGGAGCTCCGTGACCACGGCCGCGGGACCAGCGGACCCGATCGCCGCTGGTATCCCGCGATCGGGTTACGGAGATGAAGAACGGGGAGAGGTCTATGTAAACAAACCTCTCCCCGCGCTTCCTACACTGACTGTCAGTGATCGGCGGTTCCCTGTCATCGGGATCGCCGATCAATGACGTCAGACGTACAGCCACGCCCCCCCTACTGTAAAAAAAAAAAACACAACACGTCACACTGACTCCTCCCCGCCCCCTAGTGGTTAACCCCCTAACTACAACTGTCATTTACATAGGAATCAGTGCTATTTAAATAGCAGTGATTGCTGTATAAATGACAAATGTCCCAAAAATGTGTCAAAAATGTCCGATGTGTCCGCCAAAATGTCGCAGTCACAATAAAAATCGCTGATCGCCGCCATTACTAATAAAAAAAAAAAATATTAATAAAAATGCTATAAAACTATCCCCTATTTTGTAAACGCTATAACTTTTGCGCAAACTAATCAATAATCGCTAATTGCGATTTTTTTTACCAAAAATATGTAGAAGAATACGTATCGGCCTAAACTGAGGGAAAAAAAAATTTTTTTATATATTTTTTGGGGATATTTATTATAGCAAAAAGTAAAAAATATTGCATTTTTTTCAAAATTGTCGCTCTATTTTTGTTTATAGCGCAAAAAATAAAAACCGCAGGGGCGATCAAATACCACCAAAAGAAAGCTCTATTTGTGGGAAAAAAAGGTCGCCAATTTTGTTTTGGAGCCACGTTGCATGACCGCGCAATTGTTAGTTAAAGCGACGCAGTGCCGAATTGCAAAAAGGGGCCTGGTCCTTTGGCTGCCAATTGGTCCGGAGCTGAAGTGGTTAAAAGAAATCCAATGAAATCAAATTTTGTCATAAATTTAAGCCAAAATGTATTCTGTACATGTTTTTTGAAAAAAAAATTCTGTTAAGTGTATAATAATTGGTTCGCGTGATCACGGACATATGTACGCAAATGATCATGTACAGATGTGTGCAGGTGATCACGGACATATGTGTGCAGATAATCATTGGGACATGTTATTTTACTGGGACATATGTGAGGGACATGTGTTTTTATTTGGGGACATGTTTTTTTATTATTTGGGGACATGTGTATTTTGGGGACATGTGTGGGGACATGTGTGTTTTACTGTGGGGACACTACACTGGTGATCAGTGAGTAAAAAGCTGTAGCTCCTCACCGACGACTTCCGCGTGAGGAGAAGAGAGCCGATTGCCTAGCAACCAGCTGTTTGCTTACATCACATGACAGCTGTGATTGGACACAGCCGTCATGTGATCAGGAGGGCCAATCACAGAGCCCTCCTGCCGATCCGAGATGCACCGTGTCCGGGTGACACGAGCACATTGGGATCGCACCGCTGCGCGGGCACGAGCGCGATCCCGCTACTTCTGAAGGATGTTCCTGAACGTCTTATCAGAAGTAGACGGCTCCCACCCGGCCGTATATATACAGTGGCCGGGTGGGAAGTAGTTTAAAGAAATAAAACCATTTTCATGTGGAGCTGTCTTTTGGGGTATGAGAAATGGCTCTCCCCAACAGGATATAGCACTAAACATATGGTTAAATAAGAGAACCAAAACCTTTGCTAAGTGGAAGAGTGAGTTTTGATAATAAAGTTGGCAGTGCCCCCACCCAGGACAGGGCCTCTGTGAACAGAAGGGATTCCCTTCCTGGGAAATTAGTAATCAGTAATATAAACAAAGTAAATGAGAGCATAAAAACTACTGCAACCAGCATATAACATTAACCAAAAGTACATAGATGCACACCAGTACATAAATAATACAAGCTTTATATAAGAAGAGATTAATAACAGTACATATATCAAATGTACAAACAGGTATTATTAGCAAAGGACCCGACAGGAGTCCTGGTGGAATTGTGCACATATACCTGAGTATATATAGTAATTTATAGAGATACCTCCAGATGAATATTACAGCAAAGTCCAGTTGCAGGGGCCCCCGAGGATGATGCAGCATCTGTCTTTGTGTGGGGACCTGAAGACAAGATCTGTAGTCATGGGGATATCCTCCAACTGTTGTCCAACCAGCCTGGAACAGAGCTTTTCACCGGCCGAAACTGTGGTGTGGCACTGGAACTCAGTCTATCTACTCTGCCCTTTAGTCCCTTCCTAATAGTTTCTAATCTAACATGCAATCGGACCTCTAAGCCTATGATCCTGATGTGGCCACTGGAAGCCTAACCTGGCTCTAGCCTATGCTGGTTATTGAGCCCCAAGCTAAAACTAGCTATAGAATCCCAGACCGAAAGGGACAGGATTAACTAGTTTAACAGGAGCTGCATACAAACTATATTGCAATAAACAGGTTCGCCTACCAATATACTGGAAAGTGACTAATACACATAGAGTCGCACAGACCTAGCTATCTGGCACTGTGTATGTGAAATAAGAACAAGGACAGGGAAATGCATGGACAGGATATGTGGCTGAGACTTTCTCTCTCTCCACTTCCTCCTTCCAGGATTTCAAAGCCAACAACCCAGGGACAGAAAATACATACATAACATATTTACAGACATTTACAAATTCAGACAGTAGAAGGCAGCAAATCCCTACACATATACCGATATAGGTTTATGCCAAGGCCTTGCTGGGTCATGCACAGTAAACTAGTATGTCTCTTTACTTTTAAACCCAACTCCAGGAATCAGCCTTGCAGTGGGTCTTGACCAACCCCCCCCCCCCCCCCACACACACACACACACACACACATACTGCAAGGGTTAAATGCTCATTATGGCTCGGTGAAGGGGGTGCAGAAAAAAACATTATTACTTACACTGTCCCCTGCTTTAACCAGCTCCAGCACTACCCTTTTCTCACAGCTCTGGTGTGTTCGCAGTCCCTCAGCATCATTACGTAAAATGCAGGGCTATTGCATGAGGTTGGGGCAAGCATGCAACCGTGGCCAGGAATGCCTTAGACAGATGGGTGTGGGAGACTGGTTGCACCACTGAAGGGACCCTGCTGGTCTTTACTCCTAATTCCCACACCCCTAGACATTACAAGCATATGTTTAGGTATGGCAATTATTACATAATTGCATTGATCCAGATTGGTCCATTGTATGTGCCATATCTGTGGGATCCCCATGGAAGTTGGAAATCACTGTAGGGCACCCCTAGTACTTTGATCTCCACTAGCTTCCGGGTTCGATGCTGAGCAGCTGCCCTGCTGCATTGTGAACACAGGAGGTTGCTTGGGAAGCACAGGTGCCATTCAGAGAACACTTTGCATTTTCTCAATTCATTGGACAAAGTGAAAAGGTGGAGATGTCACAATCTCCACCTCATCCAGAATACATGACATCACTGAGAAACTGCAATGGTGCCTGTGCAAAGCAAGTGCCCTCCTGGGTACAGCAGGGGACCCAGAAAGCCAGCAGCAATGACAGTAGTAGTGGTGCCTTCTACAGTGATTTCCAGCTTCCACCGGGATCCCACAGGTATGGCACATTCAGCTTTAAGTCGTGCAGTGCAGGGGGTTCCATGGCACGTGTTGATTTTTGTTTCCTACAGTTGGACTTAGAACTAAACTCTCTCAATCAACATTACCTGTTTTCAATCCTTATGCTGCAAGCATTAATAAATAGATAGGAAGGTATATTATATTTACTTGTTTTAAACTTTCTTGTTTTACACTTCTTCAGTTGCTTCCTGGTTTTTGGTGAAAACAATGTTATTTGTACATAATAAATTGGATTTAGGTCTGGACTTTGACCGGGCCATTCTAACACATGAATATGCTTTGATCCATCTATTGTAGCTCTGGCTGTATGTTTAGAACCGTTGTCCTGCTGGAAGGGCGCATGCGCCGATGACATTGGCGCATGCGCCGTAGTCATTGGAGCTTGGCTTTTTAGTAAATATCTCCTAAACCGTGGAGGTTTGGGAGATATTTCAAGCACCTACAGGTAAGCCTTAAAGTGGGGCGCCCCTTAAAAAAAAAAATTACAAATACTGCAGCTGCTGACTTTTAATAATCGGACACTTACCTGTCCCAGGGTCCAGCGATGCGGGGGATCGGAGCCCCCCTACCCCTGCTTCACTCGGCGGTGCCGGCATTCTTACTGAGGGCACCTGGCTGTGGCTTCACAGCTGGGCACCTACTGCGCGCCATGATACCCTGCGCAGTCATCTGGGACCTGTCACGTGTCCCAGATGACTGACTGCGCCGAGGGGAAGTGATGTCACCAGCCCGGGCACTAAAGGAGGCAGACTACGAGGGACCCCCTAGCAACAGGCATATAGAGGTGAGTTAATAATAATAGACTATAAAAATACTAGTGAGGTATGATATACGTCTAAATGACTGTGAAAAATATGAAAAAATATATAAAAATGCAAATAGTGATCAAAGGAAAACCATATATGTGACAAATAAAGTGAATGGTTGTAAATCATAAACACCATTAATGTTGCCAATCATAACATATCAAAATTAAAGTTCATAAAGTGAAAAATAAAGTTCATATGGTGAAGTAAAAAGTCCACATAAGTGCTGTGCGGGGCTTAATGATAGACCAAATGACATCCGTGACTTCTTGTGAGTGATCCCACCACCATCTGAATTTTAAGCTTACCAGCTGTTGACAGGAAATACACCTGTGGCTATAACCCAGCCGAGGCCTTTTCCTCCTTGGATCCCTTCCGTCTGACCAATTGGGGCGTCTGTGTCAGTGCAAACACTGATCAATCTGTCTCTCAAAGCCGTCAGGAGCTTCCCCTCGCCAAACAGTGATTATCGTGTGGGCCAAAAAGGAGAAAAGGCAGACCATGGGTGGAATCCAACGGTTTATTTAAAAGAACGCCAATGGCGTATAAACATCAATACAAAAAATCGTGTTTAAAAATTTGCGGCCGGCCGGCTGCAGTAACACACGCCCATGCTTGTCCGGGGCGTAGCGCACAGTGACGTCAGCACGTTGCTCCTCCCTACGCGTTTCATCACAGAAATGACGTAATCATGGGGCACTGAATTTTAAGCTTTTTTTTTTGGTGGAAACCCCACTTTAATATAGGCTTACCTATAGGTAAAAGTGGTTGTACAGGGTGTACAACCACTTTAATGCCCCATACACACGGTCGGAAATTCCAACCACAAAATGCGTCTGACTTTTTCCGACGGATTTTGTCCGACACTGGTGTTGCATATACACGGTCGGACAAAGTTGTCGGAAAATCCGATCATTCTGAACGTGGTGACGTTCGTTGCGTACGACGGAACTACGTAGAGGCTATTAGCCAATAGGTTTGGTCTCCTAATGTGATCTGAGCATGCGTGGCACTTTGTCCGTCGGAATTCTCTACACACGATCGGAAAAAGTCCGATGGGATTTTGTTGTCGGAAAATTTGAGAGCAGGATAAAGTCAGATGGAGCCCACACACGGTCGGATTTTCCGACAACATGGTCCGATAGGACATTTTCCGTCGGAAATTCCGACCGTGTGTACGGGGCATAAGTGTGCATTTATGGGACTGGTAAGGCTGCATTTTTGGGACTGGTAAGGCTGCATTTCTTTGGCACAAGTCAGGCTGCATTTCATGGACACTGGTAAATATTTTAGTACACCATTTGGTTCAGAATATTTTTTTTCTTGTTTTTGTCCTCTAAAACCTAGGTGCGTCTTATGGAGCGAAAAATACGGTATTAATAAAACACATAATATAAATGCAGCTGAAGGGTGCTAAGAATGTTAAGGTTCTGGTACAGACACTTATACACTGTGGGTACAGCATTATGGCATTGTGTACAAGGAGAATACATGCCTCTTTAATGACTCACTGAGTTTTCACACTGACATTTAGCTGTGATGTAGTAATCCTTCAGAAAGCCTCTGCATACTTTCAATTATATGCAGCACAGTGCCAAGTACCAACAAAGTACAGAGAAGTGTTAATGACATACAGCAAGGGGTGACTACAGGGAAGGGTCAGGGTAGCGAGAAATGACAATAATGTAAATAAATATACAGCATATTGGGGACATTTCCCACCTATACACATGCAGTAACGAATAGTATGTTTGTAATGTATGTTATTGCTTGGTTTGTGGTGATGGTGCCGTCACTGCCGTGCTTTTGGCACTGAGAATATTTAAAAAAAACTTTACATCATGTCTATAAGAGTCTAAGCTATGCACTACTCTAATGGATCCCATATCACTTATCCCTCGCTGACCTGAGTCATTAACACTTGACCTAACCTCCGAAATGCACCGTTAACCCTAAGGGCTAAACTAAACCCCCAAATCCCCAACACTAAAGCTACCCCTTAACTAATCCCTAAAATTAAAGCCAACCTTCGATCAACTTTAAAGAGGAACTGCAGTCTGCTCACATAACTTGTAACAAAAACATCTTTGCCTTATTCTGAAGCTTCCCTCCAACCACTTTGCATGTTATTTTATACAGTTGTGCTCATAAGTTTACATACCCTGGCAGAATTTATGATTTCTTGGCCATTTTTCACACAAAAACGTTTCTTTCACTTAGAGCCGGTTCACACCGGGGAGACTCTGAAAAGCCGTGTCCCGTTCTGTAGTATGGAACCATTCTAATAGGAGCGACACAAGTCGCTCCGACTTAGAAAAAGGTTCTTGTACTACTTTGGGGGCGACTTGCATTGACTTCTATACAGAAGTCATTTTGCAAGCCGCCGCTGAAGTCGGATGCCAGTCGCCTGAGGCAGTCGCGCTCCAAGTCGTGCTGCCTCAGTGTGAACCGGCTCTCATGGTTAGTGATTGGCTGAAGCCATTTATTATCAATCAACGGTGTTTACTCTTTTTAAATCATAATGACAACAGAAACTACCCAAATTACCTTGATCAAAAGTTTACATACCCTGGTGATTTTTGTCTGATAACATGCATACAAGTTGACACAAAGGGGTTTGAATGGCTATTAAAAAGGTAACCATCCTCACCTGTGATCTGTTTTCTTGTAATTAGTGTGTGTATAAAAGGTCAATGTGTTTCTGGACTCCTGATAGCCCTTGCATCTTTCATCCAGTGCTGTACTGACGTTTCTGGATTCTGAGTCATGGGGAAAGCAAAATAATTGTCAATGGATCTGCGTGAAAAGGTAGTTTAACTGCATAAAACAGGAAAGGGATATAAAAAAATGCAAGGAATTGAGAATGCCAATCAGCAGTGTTTAAACTAATCAAGAAGTGGAAATTGAGGGGTTCTGTTGAAACCAAACCACGGTCAGGTAGACCAACTAAAATTTCAGCCTCAACTGCCAGGAAAATTGTTCAGGATGCAAAGAAAAACCCACAAATAACTTCAGGTGAAATACAGGACTCTGAAATGTGGTGTGGCTGTTTCAAGATGCACAATAGGGAGGCACTTGAAGAAAGATGGGCTGCATGATCGAGTCGCCAGAAGAAAGCCATTACTACGCAAATGCCACAAAGTATCCCGCTTATAATACGTCAAACAGCACAGAGACAAACCTCAAACCTTCTGGCACAAAGTCATTTGGAGAGTTGAGATCAAAATTTTGCTTTTTGGCCACAACCATAAACGCTTCATTTGGAGAGGAGTCAACAAGGCCTATGATAAAAGGTACACCATCCCTACTGTGAAACACGGAGGTGGATCGCTGATGTTTTGGGGGATGTGTGAGCTACAAAGGCACAGGAAATTTGGTCAAAATTGATGGCAAGATGAATGCAGTATGTTATCAAAAAATACTGGAGGAACATTTGGATTCATCAGCCAGGAAGCTGGGCATGGGACGTACTTGGACATTCCAACATGACAATAATCCAAAACACATGGCCAAGTCGACCTGTCATTGGCTACAGCAGAATAAAGTGAAGGTTCTGGAGTGGCCATCTCAGTCTCCTGACCTTAATTTCATTAAGCCACTCTGGGGAGATCTCAAAACGTGCAGTTCATGCAAGACAGCCCAAGAATTTACAGGAACTGGTGGCTTTTTGCCAAGAGGAATGGGCATCTTTACCATCTGGGAAGATAAAGAGCCTCATCCACAAATACCACAAAAGACTTCAAGCTGTCATTGATGTTAAAGGGGGTATGTGAACTTTTGATCAGTGTCATTTGGATAGTTTCTGTTGCCATTATGATTTTAAAAGAGTAAACACATTTGATTGATAATAAATGGTTTCAGCCAAACACCAACCATGAGTGAAAGAAATGTTTTTGTGTTATCATATTCTCTGAAAAATGGGCAATAAATCATAAATTCTGCCAGGGTATGTAAACTTATGAGCACAACTGTATATACTGTGATTCTGTACTTGCCAAATAATGCTGCAGAAATATCCCTTCACTGAGTATGGCTGCATCCATTTTAACTGTGAGCAGCTGACGCTGCTGGCTGTTCACTTCCTGGATTTACACAGAGGCACACCTCCAGCTCTGCAGCTCTCATTGTCCCTCCTATGACTCATCCCCCTCCCTTCCTGGCAAACTCTCACGAGAATGAGAGAGAGCTGTGCGTGATGTCATAAGCCTAGGCTAATGACCAGACAAGAAAAGGGATGTGGGCTGTATAAGGTATTGACTGGCAGAAAAAAAAAAGTTTTACAATCCAAAGTTAAAACAACAACAAGGGCAGAAGATTTAATAGATGGAAAGATTGAAACAATGACTGAAGTTCTGCTTTAACACCCCATTCACACTTGTGTGATTTGTCATGCAACTTTTGATATCAAAGTCACATGACAAGTTGTACCCCATGTCTTCCAGTGATAACCATATATATACACAGTGCCTTGAAAAAGTATTCATACCCCTTAAAATTTTCCACATTTTGTCATATTACAACCAAAAACGTAAATGTATTTTAATGGGATTTGATGTGAAAGACCAACACAAAGTGGCACATAATTGTGAAGTGAAAGGAAAATTGATAAATGGTTTTCAATTTTTTTTACAAATAAATATCAGAAAAGTGTGGCGTGCATTTGTATTCAGCCCCCTTTACTCTGATACCCCGAACCAAAATCTAGTGGAACCAATTGCATTCAGAAGTCAATTAGTAAATAGAGTCCACCTGTGTGGTATTTAATCTAAGTATAAATGCAGCTGTTCTGTGAAGCCCTCAGAGGTTTTTTAGAGAAACTTAGTGAACAAACATCATCATGAAGGCCAAGGAACACACCAGACAGGACAGGGATAAAGTTGTGGAGAAGTTTAAAGCAGGGTTAGGTTATAAAAAAATATGCCAAAAATCCATCATCCATAAATGGAAAGAGTATGGCACAACTGCAAACCTACCAAGACATGGCCGTCCACCTAAACTGACAGGCCAGGCAAGGAGACCATTAATCAGAGAAGCAGCCAAGAGGCCCATGGTAACTCTGGAGGAGCTGCAGAGATCCACAGCTCAGGTGGGAGAATCTGTCCCCAGGACAACTATTAGTCGTGCACTCCACAAATCTGGCCTTTATTGAAGAGTGGCAAGAAGAAAGCCATAATTAAGAAGTCCCATTGCAGTTTGCGAGAAGCCATGTGGGGGACACAGAAAACTTGTGGAAGGAGGTGCCCTGGTCAGGTGAGACCAAAATTGAACTTTTTGGCCTAAACGCAAAACACTGTGTGGTGGAAAACTAACACTGCCCCAGTGTTGGATGGCACAACCTGGAGGTGGATCTCATATAGGGTGTGCACCTCAGCCTTGGTCCATACCCCACACTGGCTTCTTTAGTGGGAAGATGAGCCCGCTCCCACCCCTCCGGATCCATAAGGCTATCCCGCACCTTTGATCCTGGCGATCTCAGGGATTCCTCCGCCCCCCCCCCCCCCCCCCTAACATTGGATTGGATTTCCCTATAGATACCACCATCTGTGACCAATGGAACATGGTTGACCATCCATACAGGGATACAGGTAAAGATAGCCTATTTGTCTGGAGAGCTTGGAGCTCAGGTAAGGAACTTTTTTCAAACTGTTGCCACGTTCAGGTTTTTGCATGGATATTTTCCATGCGTTGCCTAGTAATGATCGCATTTCCTCCCCCTATTACCCTTTGCCTTATATATCCATTCCAGTGTCTTCAGCTGTCTGAATAGCTTATCATTGATCTTTATATAGATCCATCTAAAGCTCGAAATCTTGAAACAACTAGCAAAACTCTTGAAGTGGTTTTAGCCACTTTTCCATTTTCTTTCCACCTATGGTTTGAGGTGTTTGTTTGACAACAACAATCCTTAAAGGTAAGGATTCCCAACCCATCCCCATCTTCACCTTCTATTCTCTCTATCCCCCATCCCACCCACTTTTTCATCTCCTATTCTTTGCCGCCTCTTCCCTTTTTTTTATTTTCCTCTTTCTTCCCCCTCTTCCTTCCCCCTTTTACCTCTCCTCTCCTTCCTTCACTTTCTTTCTTCCCATCCCCCCCTTTTTTTTCCCACATCTTTTCCTTTTACTTCCATCACTCCCCTCCCCCTTCCCCTTTCTCCTCCTTCTCCTCTTTTTGGACTTGTATCTACAGGTAAGTCTACAATAAGGCTTACTTATCTCCTAATGTTGTAGTGTTTAGGAGACATTCACACTGAAAGCAGCCGGTAACGTCATTGAGGCATGCGTTCTGAAGGTTCGGTATACCGCGCCGGACCTTCAGAGCTCTGTGTGCCGCAACCAACTGTGGTCATTGACCTCATTGCGGCCCCGGCCACTCACACCGTTAGAGCCCACAAACCCGGAAGGAAGACTTGGGGAAAATGGAAGCCCTGTCAACGGTGACTTCGCACCATTGGAGGGCTTTGTTCTAAGGTAAGTATTTCATAATTTGCTAGTATGCAATGCATACTAGCACATTATGCCATTGCCTTTGGCGGGGACTTTTTTTTTTTCGCAAGCTGCGTTTTACTACCGCAGTAACAACTAAAAATTTGAACATTTATAAAGGTATAAAATAATATGAAGTTAAGATTGCAAAGTAAAAAAAAAAATCTTTTTATTAGATATACAGTGCATTTTTATTAGGACTGATTTTCAAAAAAGAAGTACAGAGAGGGTAGAATCAGTGACAGCGGCGGTGCAAAGTGGACCCCCTTCTCTTGTCGGGTTACATGTAGGCCCATATGACTGCTTCACAGTCTGAGGCCCGGAGACCTTACAGTCGATATTGGCAGTAAAAGGAGATGTTACAGAATTTCCTTTCCTTTTTTTCCATTTAGCTTACTCTGAATTTCATTGTTAGGCTTTCCATTGTCAGATATTCTGACATATTTAGTAATGGAAACATGGAAATCAAAACTGACAGTGTTCCTTCCATTCAATGTTTCCTTCATTTTTATTTGTAAGGACACATCTATTATCTCTCCTCCCTCTAACAGAAAATTTCTGCTCATTAGTGTTGTACATTTATTTACCCATGTGTATTCTAATATATACCCACACATATATGCCCATGTGTATTCTAATATATACCCATACATATATGCCCATGTGTATTCTAATATATATCCATACATATATACCCATGTGTATTCTTATATATATCCATACATATATACCCATGTGTATTCTTATATATATCCATACGTATATACCCATGTGTATTCTTATATATACCCATACATATATACCCATGTGTATTCTTATATATATCCATACATATATACCCATGTGTATCCTTATATATATCTCCATACGTATATACCCATGTGTATTCTTATATATATATATATCCATACATATATACCCATGTGTATTCTTATATATACCCATACATATATACCCATTTATATTACCATATACTGTATACCCATACACATCCATTCATGATTCTGTATTTATGTTAATTCGACTAGAAGTGATGGTGCCATAATTAATCTCCTCCATCTGAATCCAGTTTGGCTTATTTTGGATTCATCAGTTGTTTAAATTCACACTTCACAGGAATCAACAGGATGCATGTCACAATATTCTTGTTTTTTGTTTGTTTTGTTTTTTTTACATTATCAGTTATTAGAGACCCGGGAAAATCCGCAGTTTTAAAATTAGACAACCTCTGTCTGGTACCAATTTTAGTGAAATAAAGTGATCAGCAACCAGAAAGTAAAGCTTGTATACATAATGAGCAAATCAGACTGCTCTCATGGGCGTACAATAGTTACAATATAAGCTTAGGATAAACTTAATAAGATGATAAGTTGATTTCTTTAACCACTTGCCTACCAGGCACTTACACCCCTTTCCTGCCCAGGCCATTTTTCAGCTTTCAGCGCTGTCGCAGTTTGAATGACAATTGCGCAATCGTGCTACACTGTACCCAAACTATTTTTTTATTATTTCCTTCACACAAATAGAGCTTTCTTTTGGTGGCATTTAATCACTGCTGGGTTTTTTATTTTTTACCAAAAAGTTTGAAAAAAAATATGTTTTTTTACTTTTTTTCTGTCAGTAAATTTTGTAAATAAGTAATTTTTCGCCTTCACTGTTCTGCGCTGATGAGGCGGCACTGATGGCCATTGATAGACTGAACTGGTGGACATTGATGAGATGGCGGGACTGATGGGGACTGTTGAGTGGCACTGATGGGCACTAATAGGTGGCACTGGTGGGCACGGATAGGCGGTACAGATGGGCACTGATGGGCATTGATGGGTGGCACTGATGGGTGACACTGATGGGCATTGATCGACAGCAGTGATGGGCAGCACTGATAGGCAGCATTGATTGCCAGCACTGACTGGCATCGCTAATGGGCACTGATTGGTGGCACTTGTAGGGAGTGGTGGGCACTGATTGCTGCCACTGGTGGGCACTATATGCTGGTATTGGTGGGCACTGTATTGGACACAACCCATCACATGGTTAAAGAGCGGACGATCCTAGCAATGCGATTCTAGCTGCGATTGCCACGCTGCGCACCCCCATTTTGGGACGCCGTCATATGAAGGCGTCCCAGAACGAGCGCTGGACCACCCCGCCATCAATTGATGGTGGGCGGGCAGCAAGCAGTTAAAGTGTAAACAAAATTAATGAAATTACTATAGTTCTCCTTTAACCCCTTCCCACCCAACCCCAGTGTCCTTTTAACTGTGTCTTTATGCCCAGGGGGTGGAAAGGACTGCTTGATTACTTGACCACTATGATTTGCTGTCACAGTCCCGCCAGCACCCGATCATTGCTAGACTATGACAGCTCAGTCACCGTGCTGGGAGCAAAGTATTATAGGCCATTCCTATGATACTTAGCACCATCTAGTGGACAAGTGTGGTACTGTTTTAAATCTATTTACAATTAAAAAGCACAGGATATAGCCTTTTAATATTTATTTTTTCCCCATTTACAGATAACGTATGTACATGCAACTCCACTGGGCGAATGGCTATGCAAATTCTTTATAGATTAACCCCTTATTGTTCCATAGTTCCAATTCGGAGAGATAATTAGGCTCCTTATCGTTGCAAACAAGCAAACACTTTATTGAAGAAGAGACATGCAATGGGATTGATGGGATCGATGTCCCAGCTTCAGCTGCTTTGGCGCACGTTATCTCGTGAATATGAGCTTGAATCCAAAAAATCACTCCTGACCTCCTTCCGCTACAATCCTAAAGTGACTGCTAGCCTTACCCGTCAGATAACATCGCGTCACAGAACTTATTCCACTTTGGATACTTGGTAGACCTTAGATCCCACAAATTGCTGCCATTTCCTGAAGTTCAGGATAAATACGATCTACCTCACCAGGTGTTTTATGGATATCTGCAGATTCGGCATTATGCCCAAACCATAACTCCAAATCTGCCATTCTCAGAGCCATTCCCTTTTGAACGCATTACAGTGGTGTGAAAAAGTGTTTGCCCCCTTCCTCATTTCCTGTTCCTTTGCATGTTTGTCACACTTAAGTGTTTCGGAACATCAAACCAATTTAAACAATAGTCAAGGACAACACAAGTAAACACAAAATGCAATTTGTAAATGAAGGTGTTTATTATTAAAGGTGAAAAAAAATCCAAACCATCATGGCCCTGTGTGAAAAAGTGATTGCCCCCTAAACCTAATAACTGGTTGGGCCACCCTTAGCAGCAACAACTGCAACCAAGCGTTTGCGATAACGTGCAATGAGGCTTTTACAGCGTCCTGGAGGAATTTTGGCCCACTCATCTTTGCAGAATTGTCCTAATTCAGTTACATTAGAGGGTTTTCGAGCATGAACGGCCACAACATCTCAATAGGATTCAGGTCTGGACTTTGGCTAGGCCACTCCAAAGTCTTCATTTTGTTTTTCTTCAGCCATTCGGTGGTGGACTTGCTGGTGTGTTTAGGATCATTGTCCTGCTGCAGAACCCAAGTTCGTTTCAGCTTGAGTACACGAACAGATGGTCGGACATTCTCCTTCAGGATCTCTTGGTAGACAGCAGAATTCATAGTTCCTTTTATCACGGCAAGTCTTCCAGGTCCTGAAGCAGCAAAACAGCCCCAGACCATCACACTACCACCACCATATTTTACTGTTGGTATAATGTTCTTTTTCTGAAATGCAGTGTTCCTTCTACGCCAGATATACTTGGACACACACCTTCCAAAGAGTTCCACTTTTGTCTCATCGGTCCACAGAATGTTGTCCCAAAAGTCTTGGGGATCATCAAGATGTGTTGTGGAGAAATTGAGACGAGCTTTGATGTTCTTTTTGCTCAGCAGTGGTTTTCTCCTTGGAACTCTGCCATGCAGGCCATTTTTTCCCAGTCTTTTCCTGATGGTGGAGGCATGAACGCTGACCTTAACTGAGGCAAGTGAGGCCTGCAGTTCCTTAGACGTTGTTGTGGGGTCTTTTGTGACCTCTTGGATGAGTCGTCGCTGCGCTCTTGGGGTAATTTTGGGCGGCCGGCCACTCCTGGGAAGGTTCACCACTGTTTCATGTCTTCGCCATTTGTGGATAATGGCCCTCACTGTGGTTCGCTGGATTCCCAAAGCTTTGGAAATGGCTTTATAACCCTTTCCAGACTGATAGATCTCAATTACTTTCTTTCTCAATTGTTCCTGAATTTCTTTGGGTCTCGGCATGATGTGTAGCTTTTAAGGATCTTCTGGTGGACCTTACTGTGTCAAGCAGCTCCTATTTAAGTGATGCCTTGATTGTGAACAGGTGTGGCAATAATCAGGCCTGGGTGTGGCTAGAGAAATTGAACTCAGTTGTGGACAACCACAGTTATAGTATGTTTTAACAAGGGGGGCAATCACTTTTTCACACAGGGCCATGATGGTTTGGATTTTTTTTCACCTTTAATAATAAACACCTTCATTTACAAATTGCATTTTGTGTTTACTTGTGTTGTCCTTGACTATTGTTTAAATTGGTTTGATGTTCCGAAACACTTAAGTGTGACAAACATGCAAAGGAACAGGAAATGAGTAAGGGGGCAAACACTTTTTTCACACCACTGTATATTGGAAGGCTCCACACACGCAGGGGGCTGATCTCCAATATTTATTGGATACTTAATGCCAACTCCCTACCAGACCAGGGTAAACATGCTTACATGCTCTGTTGGGAGAGGGTGCTGGGTGAAGAAATTCCCGTGGAGATGTGGCAGGCGATCTGGACTCGGCCAAGTGTTCTTTATGTACTCTCTATAAGGAAAACGCTTACAAAATTCTCTACTTCTGGTACCTGACTCTGGACGTGCTCCATGTTATCTACCCCTCTAGTTCTGACCGCTGCTGGCATTGCCAGGGGGATAGAGGCACCCTTTTCCACATCTATTGGACCTGCCCTCTAATAGCTCCATTCTGGCATTCGCAACAACACAATTACTGACTCGCCTCTTTAAGGTGCAGGTACCCATGACATCAAAATTCTTTCTGTTAGGCCTCTCCTCATTGAAAATAGCCAAACCCTATAAGAAGCTACTTAGACACATCCTTACGGCCTCACGCTGCCTTGTCGCCCTCAACTGGAAGAGGCGCTCACCACCTTCCCCGGATGCCCTGTATGCAGTGGCGTCGGAAGGGGGGGCTGGAGCCTCGAGCGGGTCCCCAAAAAGCTCCGGGTCTCAGCCCCGCAAGCACAATTCTGTTATTAGCCCCGTGCGTCCGCGCTAGGTGGGGACCGATCTGACCCCGAGGCTCTGGCTCTGGTTGCCTAGAGTGCCTGCTGTCTACTGTCTACTCTACTGTGATGGGCGCACCGCACACTGGGGCTGAGCTGCAGGAGGAGGTAGTTCAGTGTATGGCAGGTAGGTCAGTGCGTGTCAGGAAGGTCACATCCCCCTCTGCACATGCGCAGGAGTGATGTCATCCCAAAGCTAAAGTCTGACACCCAGAGTTAAAGGGGGAGAAGATGCCGGTGCTGATGAGGGACCTCATGGGCGTTGGACCATTGGAACTAAGGTAAATATTTTTGCCTTTAGTTCCATTTTAGGGTAACAAGAAAGTGTGTACAGGCCACAGGACAGCTCCGAATCTCTGACAAGATCAACAGATCCTTTTTCTCATATTGAATTGATATAACAAAACTCTTAAGCCCCATACACACGGTCGGACAATCCGCGGACCAGGTCCGTCGGACCATGTCCGTCATACTTTGTCCGATGTTGGTTTTGCGTACACACGGTCGGACAAAGTTGTCGGAAAATCCGATCATTCTGAACGTGGTGACGTTTGTTGCCTACGACGGGACTACGTAGAGGCTAGTAGCCAATAGCTTTGGTCTTGTAATGTGATCTGAGCATGCGTGGCACTTTGTCCGGTCGGACAACCGTACACACGATCGGATTTGGTGTGATCGGACCGTGTTGACGGCAAAGATTTCCAGCAGGAGATAAGACTTTGTCCGTCGGACAAACCGACGAACACTGTCCGATGGTGCATACACACGGTCTGATTTTTCAACAACCTTGTCCGATCGGACAGAATCCATGAAAAAGTCCGACCGTGTGTACGGGGCTTTAGGATGTTATATACAACAGAGAAAAAAGGGGTTTACGTACACTTTGTTATTTAAAAAAAAAAATCGTATCTGAGCACATGTTTAATAAACCTGGACAGTTGCATTTTCCCTGTGCATATTGTATATTTAGTATGACCCTATTTTATACTGTGGTTTATCCACATTCAAGATGAATGGATACTATATTCACCTTTTATAGGACATAAGAATAATGACAGACATCTACTATGAGTTTTTATATTGATTGTGGAGAATCTGCCCCCTGCTGGCCACAATGTCGAATTCTACATGGTCTCTCACATACACTATGTTGCCAAAAGTATTCAATATTGAGTTGGCCCACCCTTTGCAGCTATAACAGTTTCAACTCTTTTGGGAAGGCTGTCAACAAGGTTTAGGAGTGGGGATGTTTGTCCATTTTTCCAAAAGCACATTTGTGAGGTCAGGCAATGATGTGGACAAGAAGGCCTGGCTCACAGTCTCTGCTCTAATTCATCCCAAAGGTGTTCTATCAAGTTGAGGTCAGGACTCTGTGCAGGCCAGTCAAGTTCCTCCACCCCAAACTCACTCAACTTTATGGATCTTGCTTTGTGCACTGGTCCAAATTATTTGGTGGAGGAGGGATTGTGGTGTGGGGTTGTTTTTCAGGGGTTGTGCTTGAGGGGAACACTTAAGGTGTCAGCATACCAAGTCATTTTGGACAATTTCATGCTCCCAACTTTGTGGGAACAGTTTGAGGATGGCTCCTTCCTGTTCCAACATGACTGTGCACCAGTGCACAAAGCAAGGTCTATAAAAGACATGGATGAGCAAGTTTGGGGTGGAGGAACTCACCTCATATGGTGGGATGAATAAAGAGTAGGACGAAGGTGCAGAAAGATCTCATCACTTTTTATCTCTGGTGAGGACAACGATGCTAGTAGTTGTTTTCTGACCTGTCCATTTGATTTTTCCTATCAAAAATGGTTTATTGGATATCTGCTGTAATCTAGATAAGGGTTCTCCAAACTATGACCCACATCCAGTCGGGCACACATGGATTTATGGGGGGACTCTGCTGGGCACACATGGATGTATGGGGGGGACTCTGCTGGGCACACATGGATGTATGGGGGGGACTCTGCTGGGCACACATGGATGTATGGGGGGGACTCTGCTGGGCACACATGGATGTATGGGGGGGCTCTTCTGGGCACACATGGATCTATTGGGGGGGACTCTGCTGGGCACACATAGATGTATAGGGGGAATCTGCTGAGCATGCATGGATGTATGGGGGGACTCTGCTGAGCATGCATGGATGTATGGGGGGACTCTGCTGGGCACGCATGGATGCACTGGAGGACTCTGTTTGGCAAACCTGGATGTATGGGGGATTCTCCTGGGCACATATGGATGTATGGGGGAGACTCCTGGGCACATATGGATGTATGGGAGTACTCTGCTGGGCACACATGGATGTATGGGGGTCTCCTGGGCACACATGGATGTATGGAGGAGTCTTCTTGGCACACATGGGTGTATGGGGGAGTCTTATGGGCACACATGGATATATGGGAGGACTCTGCTGGGCACACATGGATGTATGGGGAGTCTCATGGACACACATGGATGTATGGAGGAGTCTCTTGGGCACACATGGATGTATGGGGGTGTCTCTTGGGCACACATGGATGTATGGGGGTGTCTCCTGGGCACAGCATGGATGTATGGTAGGACTCTGCTGGGCACACATATTTGTTTAGCACCCCTTTGACCCAAAGGCAGGATAGCACCTCTAGAGGCCAGGGGTGGGCTAGTATTTCCCCCAAGGGCTGAGTCCATGGGTAAAATGGGGGGGGGGACAAGAAAAAATATTGGGCGCCAGTCACTTTTGTCTTTTTAAAGTTTTATTGCACAATGGTTATAGAGGTGAGGGTTATGGGTCACAGATACTGTAGCAGATCACTTACAGACTCTCCAACACTTTGCGCACATTCCCAGATTTCAGTACATCCTCCAAGTGAGTCACCAGGCCCTTCTGAGAGATCAGCATTCTACCTGGCTCTCTCCAGCATGGGGTCTCCAACCCCCACAGCATGCACCAGTGGCATAAACCGCCCACTGGATTGGCAGAAGGAAGGAAATATAAATATCCCTAACTTTGTTTTGTTTGTGAAATCTCATACTATGACCAGTGATATCTACTGGCGACAGTGAGAAATCACAAGCCAACTTAAGCTTAGGGAAAAACCAGGTGAAAAACTATACAATCAGCCTGAGGTAACTACAACCCAGCCGAAAATTAAATTGACATAGTAGCCCCTGTTTACATTTGAAACGGGGAAACTTTGCAGATCACTTTTAAGAGGCATAGCTTCCAACTGTCCCTGATTTGGAGCAATGTCCCTCTTCCCCCCTCATTTGTCCCTCATTTTGGTCTGATCTATAAAGCTGTATATAAAATGCACTTTTTATCTTTCAAAAAGTGTTTCCCAGTAATAAACCTTTCATCAATATTCTAAATTGCTGCATTTGTACATTTTAAAAGCCAATATTAGGAATAGCAGGGGTATTGTGGATTTATTTAACCTTTTTTTTTTTTTATTAATTCTCCTTTAAGGGGGTGTGGCAGGGGGTGTGTCCTATGCCTACATACATTTGCTAGTAGGTGTCCCTCATTCCCATCTTAAAATGTTGGGAGATATGGAGAGGGGCGGTGTAACGACAAATTTGGCGACTGTGATGTTCCATCGCCGCCATTTTGCTACACCCCACACTCGTCCACAGTAAGGATACACTAAGAAGGGGGAAAGCGGACATGTTGTTACACCCACCCGAGTTTTGCATTTTACATGTATTTATAACAGTAAAGTCAGTTTCTATAGTGAAATACAGTACTTACAACTCCGTCTGGTTACTTAGATCTTTAATTTTAAAAGCAGCGGCAACCCTGGTCATCTCACAGGTTTGCTAATCTGACAGAAGTTGCTTTTAAAATTCAACATCTAAGTAGTCAGACGGAGTTGTAAGTACTGTATTTGACTATAGAAACTGACTTTACTGTTATAAATACGTCTAAAATGCAAAACTCCAGTGGGTGTAACATGTCTGCTTTCCCCCTTCTAATGCCGCGTACACACGGTCGGAATTGCCGATAGAAACAGTCCGATGGGAGCTTTTCATCAGATTTTCCGACCGTGTATATGCCCATCGGTCTTTTTCTGTCGGAATTTCCGACGGACTTTGGATTGAGAACCTGTTCTTAATTTTTCCGACGGAAAACCTTTCTATCGGATTTTCCGATCGTGTGTATGCAATTCCGACACTCAAAATTCCGACGCATGCTCGGAAACAATTCAACGCATGCTCGGAAACAATTCGACGCATGCTCAGAAGCATTCAACTTCCCTTTTATAGTGCAGTCGAACGCGTTTTATGCCGCAGTGTTATTGACCGTCGGAATTTGGTGTGACCGTGTGTAGGCAAGACAGTTTGAGCGAAATTTCTGTCGGAATTCCGACGGGAAACCCATCAGAGCTTTTTCCGACGAGAATTTCGACCGTGTGTACGTGGCATTAGTGTATCCTTACTGTGGACGAGTGTGGGGTGTAGCAAGATGGCGGCGACAGAACGTCACTTCCGTAGCAAACTGCGATGGGTCGCCGAATATGTTGTTACAGGGGCAAGGGCTGCTGCACATACAAATGAACCCTAGATCAGTTTTTATTCTAATTACAGAGAAAGTCAGTGAAATATTGCTGACACGGACATTTTAACACTCGGATAGAAAGGAGTGTTACTTCTCAATGCCAAATACCAGTGGCAGATGAAAACAGAACTGGTTTGTGTAAAAAGTGCCAAATCTGAGAGATAACTGACAAGTTCACTCTGCCATCAAAGTGGATTTGGTGGAATCTAAACATTGTCTGAAATGATAAGATAAATTTCCTGCAGAAATAACTTTCAACCAATTCTGCTCATTAACACTAAAGAGAAGTCAGTGCATTAAATAAATAACAGTGAGGTGATGGGGAAGGGAAGTCTCTTTATCTTTTATGAAGATATTTCATGTTAATAACTGTCCCATTTGTATGCAGAAACGCAGCACATGGTTTATTATATAACGGCGGCACCAATATCAGGAACTGAGAAAATGAATCTCATTAGCGGGTAACACAGAGCGTATTTATAGTGTTATGTAAACTTGAATACAAAATTTCTCTAATTTGTTCTCTTTTATTCTTTTAATTTTACTATGAAAAGTGCTTTATTATATCTGTTTTACAAGGGCAAAAATAATAGCTGTTCATCCAGCCAGAAATTTTGCGAGCTGATAACTTCTGTGCTCTCTGCACTGGACTGTTATTGGTTATCATTGTTCCCTGCCATCTCTGTGAACTACAAAGCGCCTCCGCCTCTGTTATGGAGAAGAGATGGAGGTGTTATGTAGTCCTAACACACTCCCTATCCTAGTGCGACAATGCTACTCAGTACGGTTGTCAAACTCAAACAGTAAGTGACTTAAAGCGGAGTTCCACCCTAAAGTGGAACTTCCGCTTATCGGATTCCTCCCCCCCTCCGGTGCCACAATTGGCACCTTTCAGTGGGGAGGGGGGTGCAGATACCTGTATAATACAGGTATCTGCACCCACTTCCGGGACTAGCTGCCCCGCCCCTATCCGAAGATGCCCGCCCATATCCGAGGGTTCCCGTTGTGTCTTGGGAAACACACAGTTCCCAGGACACAACGGGGACCAATAAAGACATGCAGCGCGACTCGCGCATGCGCAGTAGGGAACTGGGCAGTGAAGCCGTTGCGTCTTCACTTCCTGATTCCCTGACAGAGGATGGCGGCGGGGCAGCCGAGAGACGAGCGTTCGCTCGTCACATTCTGCCGACACCGCTGGAACCTGGAACAGGTAAGTGTCCATTTATTAAAAGTCAGCAGCTGCAGTATTTGTAGCTGCTGACTTTTAATATTTTTGGTGCGGGTGGACCACCTCTTTAATGGCAGTGTGAAAAAAGAAAAATAAATGTGTCCATCACATCTAATGCCCCTGTACACACGATAGGATTTTCCGATGAAAAATGTGTGATAGGACCCTGTTGTCGGAAATTCCGACCGTGTGTAGGCTCCATCACACATTTTCCATAGGAATTTCCGTCACACAAAATTTGAGATCTGGTTCTCAAATTTTCCGACAACAAAATCCGTTGTCGGAAATTCCGATTGTGTGTACACAATTCCGACGCACAAAGTGCCACGCATGCTCGGAATCAAGCAGAAAAGCAGCACTGGCTATTGAACTTCATTTTTCTCGGGTCGTTGTACGTCACCGCGTTCTTGACGTTCGCAATTTCCGACCAACTTTGTGTGACCGTGTGTATGCAAGACAAGTTTGAGCCAACATCCGTCGGAAAAAATTTAAAAAGTTTTGCTTTTAGTGCCACTTTAATGGGCAACTCTTCCTAATTTTTCATATCTTTTTTTGGTGATTAAAAAAACAAAAACAAAGCAATGAAACCACTTTTATGCCAGAAAGTTTACTCATATTAGCCCAATAAAAGTTTTATATACATTTCCCAGGATCCCTTGCAGGCAGATCATGTAGGCTTTTTACAGTGCCTCTGGGTGGAACTGCAACCCCTTGATAGTCATTTTCTGCTGTACAAGGTCAGGAGAATGATATCTCTCTGCATGTGATACCTCTAGCAGACTGGATACATTTTTTTTAATCCTCTCTCAAACATGCGTTGGTTAACAGTATAAATTCTTCAGGTGAATTGTTACTGATGTCTAACAATGCCAAGAAAGTTTGCCGAGACTGCCCCCTGTAGGTGAGTACCTGTCTTTTGGGTTTCTGAATGACTATATACATTGTAATTGCATGATTTTCATCAAGGACCAGGGGCGGACTGACCATTCGGCCACTCGGGCACTTCCCGAGGGCCCTGGGCCACTAGGGGGCCCCATCAGGGTTGCCAGCCTCAGTAAAACCAGGGACAGTATGTGAAAATCTGTGTTTTTTTTACATCTGTTTCTGAGATGTCCCTTACCGACATCCTTTTGGTCTAAAAATGCAGATTATAGCTGCCCCACCTCTCCAGTACCTTCTCAGCCAATAGAAACATGTCTGTGTATACTGTGTGTACATGTATGTGTATATTGTGTGATTGTATACTGTGTGTGTGTATACTGTGTGGCCCGATAATCTCTGATTGCCTGGGGGCCCCATAATCTCCTATTGCCCGGGGGCCCCATGAGTGGTCAGTCCGCCCCTGTCAAGGACACAAAATGCTATTATGGTAAAAGGTCATACGTATTCTGCAATTATAAATATAGGACAATTAAAAGTTAGCAATGTTTTCACCCAAGATTCTGACATTTTTCAATTCAGTTTTAAAATGTGTGACTCTTGGGTGAACGTTGGGTAAAAAGATTGATAAATAGACGCCTTAGTAATTTCCCCTTGTTACATTTTCACAAGACAATGCTAGCTTTCTCATTAAGATTTTTATTTTCACAAAGTAAAATCATTACAGAAGAATTCACAGTAAATCTAACAAATGTGACTAGTTAACATACCAATGAGACATTGAGAATTTAACAAAGTAAGAAATAAGTATGTAACTTAAGCTGTGACAACTCATTTGTATGCTATATCCCAGAACACTCCAAGAAGGGTAGGAACTCCGCATCCCCTCCGACACCCCAACCGGGATCAAGCTGTGTCCAAGGAGGTGCAGATATCCCCCCCCCCCCCTCGAACGAATAGAATTTACTATATAACTTCTGAGAAGCAAGATATAATACTATTAACTTTTCGAGTTGCCCAGACAAAATAAAATTGTAGATTTTAACATGGATACAACATCATGTTCTCACTGGATTAAGCCCAGGAAAAAATCCTATATTTATTAAGACATACTAATGTAAAAAAAATGTCAATTCCTAGGTAATTCAAGGAAAGATACTCTAGTCAAAAAAAAAAAAAAAATATATATATATACATATAAAATAAAAATAATAATAATAATATCCAAAATAAAAAGGAAAGACTAAAATCTGAGAAGAGAGAGAAAAGAGATAGAAAGAAGAAGAGATGATGCCTTTATGTCCTATAAAAGATCCAAAGATCAGCGATTAATATTGCTATCTGTGCCTGACCTCAGTGAAATACCCAGATACTGAGCCCAGGGATCCCATATGATTTCAAATTGTGTGGTCTTGTCCAATAGGGAGCTGACCATTTTCTCTTGTTCCATTATCCATGAAATTTTCCTTTTCATGGACAATACAGATACCGAGGGCTTCTTCCAATCTTTTGCAATGGTTAATTTGGCTCCCGTTAATATAAATAGAATCAGTCTTCTAGTGTTTTTAGGCACGTGCGGCACTAATCCATTGAGCAAGGCAATCGCTGGTGTTTGGGGGACAGCATAACCCGTAACTTTTCTAATAATATGGAAGACCCTATTCCAAAATCCCCAGAGTTTGGGACATTCCCACCAAATATGTATCAAAGAGCCCAGTCCTTGGCAACCTCTAAAGCATAGAGGCGAAGTGGAAGGATACATTGCCGCTAATTTTGTAGGAACTAAGTACCATCTTGTAAATATTTTGAT
The DNA here is from genome assembly GCA_028564925.1 of Lithobates sylvaticus. Lineage (NCBI taxonomy): Eukaryota > Metazoa > Chordata > Amphibia > Anura > Ranidae > Lithobates > Lithobates sylvaticus. The sequence continues at coordinate 555,909,142 of CM053029.1, read as the reverse complement.
TTTAGCCTCAATGAGAGAGGTATTGTAAATGCCTTTGATCGATCGAGAATAGTTCTCATACCAGTCTACCAGTTCCCAGTCAGTATGTAGATCCTTCTCCCAGGCCAGCATGTATGGTAGTTTATCAGAGTTAGACGCTAGAGACTCATAGATCACAGAAATCCCCCCCTTCCGCCCCATGGCTTGTTCACACCAGCTTTCATAAGCTGTAATTCTCAAAGGATTCAATTTATTTTTCCATATGGAGTGTATGAAACTGGAGATATGATGAAATCTACTCCTTTCCGAAGAAGGGAGCTCCAGTTTTTCCACAAATTGTTTAAAAGGTAGAGGGCCCGTGCAAGATATAAAGTGTCCTAAGCGATATATCCCCTTGTCTAGCCACCATTTGAAGTCATCAATGTCCATGCCATGATTGTACAGGGGATTTCGGAACAAATTAGCCAATGGTTGTAGTTCAGAGACCAGGGAAGGAAGCCTCCTAAGTGAATCCCACATAGAGAGAGATTGAGAGAGAGTTGGAGATAGAATGGGGGGTCTACTCTTGGGAGGACACCATAATAAATCTTCCAAAGTAAATGTAGGAGCTGCTTGACTTTCAATTTTTATCCAGTCCGGTTGTTCAGTTTTAAGGTACAGGGGGTCCCCGAGTTACGAACTCGTTAGGGACTGGCCCCGTGTACGGAACTCGGAAATGTTCGTAAGTCGGCGCGCATGCGCAGACCGACAAATACGGAGATTTCCGGACATTTCCGATGTTCCGTCTGTTGCCGTTCTGCGCATGCGCGGCAAATTACGGACATTTCCGGCATTTTTCGACGCTCCGTATGGCCGCGCATGCGCAGAACGGCCGACAGACGCCGAAAACCACCGGAAAATGGCGGAGGGTCCCCGCAGCACCCCGTTCGTAAGTAGGGGTTGTTCGTAGGTCGGGTGTTCGTAAGTCGGGGACCCCCTGTATATAGCTGAGAGCTGTGCTAACCGAGCCGCTTGGTAGTACCAAAGAAGGTTTGGTAGGCCTAGCCCCCCTTGTTTGGGAAGATTAAACAGGGTACGGTGTGAAAGGCGTGGTCCTTTTTTATTCCATATAAATTTGGTAAGTTTGCCTTCAAAGGTTTTTAGATGGTCCCTTCTGATCGGGATTGGAAGGGATCTAAACAGATATAGGAGTCTAGGTAGGAGAGTCATCTTAATTGAATTAATTCTGCCCATCCAGGCTATATTATGTGACTCCCAGTTCCTAAGGTCAGCTTCTAGTTTTTGGTACATTGGGGGATAGTTTGCTTGGTAGAGATTTTCAATCTTGGGAGTAATATTAATTCCCAAATATTTAATGGAGGACATGCTCCAACTGAATTCATATTTCTCCTGTAGTTGAGAAACTAAAGGGTCTGGGAGAGACACATTAAGAGCCTGAGATTTAGACATGTTCACCTTAAGACCTGATATTAACCCAAATTTATCGAGCAATGTACATATTTCTGGTAAGGAGGAAGTTGGGGATGTTACAAAAAGCAATAAATCATCTGCAAACAGTGCGCATTTATGAGTTGCTGGACCACAACGGATCCCCTTGATGTTTGGGTCGTTACGAATGGCTATCGCCAAAGATTCAATCATTATTGCAAATATCAGGGGAGATAGGGGACGACAATGCTAGCTTTCATAATGAAACACCTGCATATGGAATGTTGAATACTGCAACACAGAAGACTTATGTAGCTGTTGGAAACACGTACATGAATTTATCACATGAAGGCACGATAGGGGGCAGCACTGAGGCCTGAGCTTCTAGATTGGACACTTCATCCTCAGTGCATGTTCAGCCCCCAGGCTGGGGATCCATCATTGGTTGCTTGGATCCTGTTGGTTGTGCAGCCATCAGCTTTATAGCAACCAAGGATGCAACCCAGCCTTATTCAGCTGATGGCTTGGGAGATTCCCGTCATTGACCAAATATGACCATTGATATATTTGGGAAATTACATCAGCCAGCATCCCCAGCCCATTTGTTTATATTCAACTGCCAGCTGGAAATCTCTCGACTGGCAACTGTGTGGGGTCTGGGATGTGTCATTGGTTGCTAGGATGTTGGCAGACATTGCCACCCTAGCAACCCACAAGCCCTGAGCAGGAAGCGTTAACATCCATAACAGCATCCCAGTGCAAATATGCCCTTTTCTTTCTGACTGTCTTGTCTATCTATGCCAGCTTATATGAATACTGAAATTTGTGAATAATGGACTTAATTTACATATAAAAATAATAACAAATAATAACATTTTTAATAGTTAACATAAAATTCATACATATACAACACATTGTTTATAAAATACGGACGCATTATTGGTCACAATTGATGTAGAAGCATTATATTGCAGCATGCCCCACAAACTAGGCTTGAAGACCATTAAAATGTTCCTAATGGAACAGGATCACCGACAGTGGGAGTTCCACTCATTTGTGCTGCGGCTGTTATCCTACGTCCTCAAACACAACTGGTTCTCTTTCCTTGATTCCCACTACCTCCAGGTACAGGGCATAGCCATGGGCACCTGCTGTGCCCCCGGCATACGCCAACCTGTACCTGGGGGGGGAGGGGTGGGAACGTGAGATTTTTTTCAAATGAGGCACTCAGTCAATACCTGGACCAAGCTATTTGCTGGTTCAGGTATATCGATGATATTCTTTTGATTTGGACAGGCACCGTTGAATCACTACAGGAATTTATGCAGCAGCTTAACACCAATCGGTTCAACCTGAAATTTACATTTGGATTGGCATAAGGAGACTATATCATTTTTGGATTTACTGATATACAAAGGTGTATCAAATAATCTAGCCACAAAATTATATCGGAAAAGCACCAGTGAGAGCTGGAGGGGCAGATCAAAAAGCCGGTGACTGACAGGTCTGCTGTTAGAAATCATGGGGCCCCATATGGACTTTCTGGCCTTTCTGACGGAGCCCCCCTAACCCTGCCTACTACACCCCCTAACAGCAGCACTGAATTTATCTGCCTACGCCCCAAAAATGAAAACAAAATCCTCCTCTCCTCCCACCTCCTGTGCCCTTCTGTTGACGTGATGGGGTCCAGGGAAATGTATTTTAAGCCCTGGTAAGCAAGTAGGGGTCTGGTCTAGTACAATCAATGTATTTATTTAGGAAGAAATTAACAATAAAGCCCTCCTGTTTAGCTGATGAGGCCTGGGCCCGGTACAATAGGACCAGTTGTACTGCTTTATCAGCGGCCCTGCTGACAATCACCTGTGCCATCTTTATTCAGGCATCATGCAGGTCGGTATCTACTTTCTGGATTAAATCCTTCCCCTAGATGTCACAATTGTGTAAATTCTGGTAGCTCTGCAGTATGTTGTACATTCTTGAACTTTGAGAAGATGTTTTTTATGTTCTCGAAATGCGCTAATTCAATACATCATTACAATTAAAACAGAGGGTCCTGCAGTCATCTCTATCCAGTGTATTGAGGCTATCGCCATTTGGATAAATGCCATGTTTGACATGCTTTGCTTTTACGCACCTCCTTTGTGAGTAAAAGAAGCATTTACTAATAAAGTTTTTATTGAATATTTTGCATTCTCTGTAATACTCTTTAATGTGCTTACACATCTCAGCGCTTCTGCTGCTGCCTCCCACCTTGTGACTTACAAAGTTACAATGTTACGGGTGATCACCGAGGGGAAAAAGACTGGAAATGCTCTCCTTTTCTTTTTTCAGCAGACAATCAAATCATTCTCCCCAAATGCACCTATCAGCCTAGACACAGTTGAGTGCCTGAAGCTCAAGGACTGCTTCTGCGTGCTAAAAAGTATAATCATTTTTTATTATTATGTTTTTTTCTGAGTAATGGGATGTGTCAGGAATCTATTCCTGCGGACATGTAAATTTTCATATATATATTTACAAATGTGTGCAACTAAACCCTCTGTTTTTAATGTGAATTGTTAGACAGAGTCAAGTTGGTTCTTTTGCAGGCTGGCTGCTAAGTGTGCTGGGAATTTTTCTGTTTTGTGATGTGCGTTGCCCTTCCATGCGCACCTTACTGCAAAGGCTAGTTATAGATTGGGGTGGTTGCCAATTATCTGTACAGCTGGTCCGCTGGATTTGGATATGGGGACACCACCATTGTGCTCTTGCTTGGCGTCCAATTTATTCCTGCACCTTTAAGGAGGAGTGAGGTCTCTCCAGGCTTACCTGCCCTTAATTTATCCCCTGCTATTAGACATGTGCGCCATCAATAAAATTGATGTAAATTGAATAAATTAGTTTTGTTCCGTTCCGTTTCGTATTAGAATTAATTTTGTATTTCTTAATTTGTGTCCGAAATTTCGTACGAAATACGAATTTTCGTTAGGTTCGTTAACTTTTCGTAACAATTATGAATGTTCGTTATGATGAATTTATCATTATGAGGGGCTCCCACCATCCCTGTGCTGTGCTGACTGCCTGGGTTTTTAACTTTTAGGCTCGTTAACTTTTCGTAACAATTACGAATGTTCTTTAGGAATTTGGATCCGAAATTCGTAAACGAAATTTCGTATTTCGTACAGAATTCAGAAGCATAGCAATTCGTATTTTGGATCCTCCCGAATGTATGAATTTAAGGAAATGCGTATGAATTTTCGATTCGTACGAAACTAATCGCACCTGCTATATGTGCTCCAAATCTCAGACTCTTGTCTTGATAGAACCAGAATATATGGAGGAGCCTTGGTGGGGCACTGTGGTTTTCACATATATTTGCAAATGTGTGCAACTAAACCTTCTGATTTCAACGTGCGTTGTTAGACAGGATCAATTCGATTTTCTTGCAGGCTAGCTGGTAAGTGTGCTGTTGTTTGAGACATGTAAAGTTACCACTAGGTCCCCTTTAAAGTGGTTGTATAGGCTCAAGGTTTTTTACCTTCATGCATTCTTTGCATGAAGGTAAAAAACCTTCTGTGTACAGTAGCACCCCCCCCCCCCATTACTTACCTGAGCCCCATATCGATCCAGCAATATGCACAAGAGCCTTGGTTCTCCTGGGTTTCTCCCTCCTCATTGGCTGAGACAGCAGTGGTAGCCATTGGCTCCCCCTACTGTCAATCACAGCCAGTAAGCTAATGAGGATAGAGCGGGGACGAGGCCGAGCCATGCTCCATGTGTGAATGGACACATGAAGCAGCAGCTCAGAAGTGAGCCTGCTCAGGTGCCCCCATAGCAAGCTGCTTGCTGTGGGGGCACTAGGCAGAAGGGAGGGGCCTGAAGCACCATCAGGGGACCCGAGACGGGAAGGATCTGGGCTGCTCTGTGCAAAACCATTACACAGAGCAGGTAAGTATAACATGTTTTTTATTTAAATAATAAAAAACAAACTTTAATTTCACTTTAAATTGAGGTAATCAAAGTTAATTAAAGAACTGAGTGAATACGGTTTTCTCCCATTCAATAGAAGTTTATATTTGGGATATTATTTAGCTTTAGCAGTGTATGTTCTGTCCAAAAGGAACTGTTATAGACCAAAACCAGAGAAAATATCAGAACATGGGGCTGATGGGAAGAGGTTCCTGTCCAGCCCAGTGCTAACCTTTCACTGAAATCTTCTGGAAACTTGGCACCCCTGACTGTTTCCATGACATATTTCCAAGAAGAAACCCAAAAATAAACTGAAAATATAAGCCCAGCCGACAGAATTAGCGATAAGGTGATTATGTAATTCAGAGAAGCCAACACAACTAGGTTAAAGTGGAAGTATAATAATAAAAAAAAGTGCTCTTAACCACAAATGGCAGAAACGTACTCAAGTATTTAATGTGTACAAGATCTTTATATCGTTAATACACAACATGACCAATGTACTGTTCACATGTCTGAGTGTGAATGCATGAACAGAATCATATGTTATTTATACCCCTGTTTGCTGTATTTAGTGACATCTACAATTGGGCCAAATGGTAGCGCAGGCGCTATTAACCAGAGACAATTTTATATGCGTAACGTATCTACTTTCTAAGTCTCAACCCCCTCATCACCATGAATCTTTTTTGACTGCAGAATCTATATCAAAAGGTTTTAATTAAAATTACTGTGGCAATGGTTACCATGAAAATATCTGTTGGCCCCATTCTGGCAATGTAGGGTACACGATCACATGCATACTTCTGTACAAATGAATTGCACATTCCTGCATATGTACATATTATTGTACATGCATTTGTACGAGATATATATTATTATTATTATTATTATACACAGTTTATATAGCGCCAACAGCGCTTTACAATGTATAGGGGGACAACACAATTACAGTACAGTTCAATACAAGAGGGCCCGGCTCATAGAGCTTACATTCTAAAGGGAGGGGGTGGTGGTACAAAAGGTAATAGCTGCAGAGAATGATTTGATGGGGGTGGCTCGGGGACAATTGTTGTTCGGTGTTTGTGGGATAGGCTTCCCTGAATAAATGAGTTTTCAGGGATCTCCTAAAGGTCGACCGGTTAGGGGCTGATTGGACAGACTGGGGCAGGGAGTTCCAGAGGATGGGAGAGGCTCTGGAGAAGTCTTGAAGGCGAGTATGGGAGGAGGTAACAAGGGAGCTAGAAAGAAGGAGGTCCTGGGAGGATATATTTGCGATTAAAGCGGAGTTCCATCCAACTTTAGAACCTGTTCTTAAACCCCTCGTTTTTGGATATATTTTTTTTCACTTACCTTAGTAGTTTAATGGTGAAATTCCGTTCCAGCCTCGACGCGGTGCGGCACGTCATGTCCTCTTCTGGCTCATCCCCTCCTCCTCCTGCTGTGTGTGTCCCAGAAGACGACAGGGCCATTCAGAAAGCGTTGCGTGACTCGGGAATGTGCAGAAACCGTCTGTGAAGGCTCTACTGACAGTTTCCCTTAGCTATTATGGGGATGCCTGCACCCGATTCGATGAACAGATCGGCCTTGGGGGGTGACATTGCAGGCTCCCTAAACAGGTAAGTGTCCTTATAAAAAGTCAGCAGCTACAGTATTTGTACTTTTTGTTCAGGGTGGAACTCCGCTTTAAGTATTGGTTCCCCAATTATGCAAGAACAGTTCATACAAGAGTAGACCTTCTTTAACAGGCTAGGTAATGGGCTGCAAGATCAGACAGTGAATGATTGTAACTTGGAAATGGCTAAACAGATGTATAGCTAAAATGAATATAGCAAAGAGTGCGTGTACACTGCAGAATAATCCAAAACAGATCATGAAAGCGGCACAAACATGGCCTCTTCACAGCAATGTCTCTGTGCTCAATCAGTCAAAATGTGGCTGCACAGCATAGCCTCTGTAGTACTCTATAACAACAGAGAGTCTTGCTGAGAATCGCTGCTTCAGTAAAGCATTTCAGAACACAAACCACTACTTTTGCTTATCCTCATAAATAGCATCCCTCTCAGTAAAGTCTAGGGTAGCTCTGGTAAAACAGGCAAAGAGCTGGAGGGGTCCAAGGCTCAAGGATAAAGCATCACCCCACTGTAACTGTAATACTCTGGGGTAGTAATTGGGTAGTGGTTCCCAATGGTAGCTGGGTCTTTGGGAGAAGTTGTGTGCTATTAGGCTGTGACCCGACTGCCCACACACTGGTTCTGACAGTGGAGAGCCACTCCCCTGGCTTCAGATCACTTGCTCAGCTACCTCTGCTTCATCTGTTGTGGCCTCTCTGAGCTGCTGAGAGAGGAAAGTTGAGGATCTTTCATGGAGCCCAGCGAGTTGTAGAAAATAGAATTAAAGTGATACTAAAGTCTCATTTTTTTTCTTTAAATATAACAAACATGTTATACTTACCTCGTCTGTGTAATGGTTTTGCACATAGCAGCCCAGATTCTCCTCTTCTTGGGCCCCGGTAGGTGCTCCTGGCCCCTCCCACCTGTTGAGTGCCCCCACAGCAATCAGTTTGCTATGGGGGCACCCGAACTGAGCTGGAGCTCCCTGTATCCATTTGGACACAGAGCTGAACCTCGACTCCTGATTGGCTAACTGACTTTGATTGATAGCAGCGGGAGTCAATGGCGCCACTGCTGCGTCTCAGCCAATCAGGAGGGGGAGTCCCAGATGGCAGTCGTGCACATCGCTGGATCTAGATGGGGCTCAGGTAAGTATTAAGGGGGCTTTTTAAGCATTAAGATAAAAAACCTTTTGCCTTTAGAATCACTTTAAAGGGGCCTGCACCTAACTTTGTAAAATCTCCCCCCGAAGAATTTTCCAGATTAAGTAGAATAGAATCTAACTGTCTGACCAAATGAGACCAACAGATCATGACACATTTGTACTTCACTTTATGTCTGTACTTAAATGTGTATTTGTTTTTGTACCCCCAGACCCAACACTCGGTCTCAGACATCCCAAATTAGGGGTGGACAGGAACCCCAATCAACAGAAGAAGAAAGAGGAGAACTTGAATGGCTATGGCCTTCCTCAACTCCAGGAAATTCCGCCATAGATCTTCCACCTACTGAAGATGTGGAAGATAGAACATTGAACCCAGAAGCTACAGAGTTTGTTCCATTCAGTGTTGTGCCCGAGTGCTGGGAAGATATTCCTGGTCTCTACTCAGAAGAAGAAGTAGATGTTCCAGAACCAGAGATGTTGCCAGAATGTGTTCCTGAAGAAGTCCCAAGAGAACAGAGATCTCGCAGAGTTGTGAGGCCTCCCAAGAAGTTAACTTACCCCCAAATGGGAAAAAGTTCAGAGGACTCTGTTACCACAGCAAGGAGAAGTGCTGAACGCCCTGACCCATCCACTGTTCATTTGGTGGAGGGCAACCCCAGCTCACTCTCTGGCACAGTTAAACAGGTCGCCCACACTGAAGTGACCTGTAGACAGGACAGCTCCCCATCTTATGCTAATTGGTGGGAAGCTCCTCTGTCTGAATTATGTGAACGTGTTGTCTCAAAGAAAGCTTGTAGATTGAACAATGTCTTTGGGGACCAAAGATTCAAAGTGGGGGGGAGTGTGTAGCGGGGTCGTTCCCCTTTTAGGGGAGAAGACTACAGTCCCCATAATTCCCCAGGCTCCCGGGAGGATGTTTGTTTCCGCCCGAGAGGCTTCTGGGGGAGGTGATAAAAGGGAAGAGGAGAGACCGCCTCTTCCTCTTCTGACTGGGCTGGTGACGCAGAGACTTGCAAGTGAGGAGACACCTGTGCGGACCGAGACTGCTGAAGGCCTGAAGCCTGGGCCTTGCAGCAGGTGGAGAGAGACTCCCACCCCTCAGAGTCAGCAGCAGCGGAGCGGAGACTTTTCCCTACAGTCGGTCGGTCGGAGAGAGGACCGGAACGCAGGGGCTGTGACGGAGGAGGCCGGACGCCGCCATTGGAGGTCCCGGAGCTGAGGACGGTACCCAGGAGTGGTGAGCGAGCTGAAAGGCTCATCCTACATTGCTACATACACTATTATGCCTATTGAACTGCCAAGGCACAATTTACCTCAGAGCAGCAGATGTTCTTTCTGTGGATTACAAATACACCATTTAAAGCTACATGTGCACCACCTCTACAGTTCTCTTGCCGGTGAAGAATACTGTACTTATTCAAGGACTGAGCTCTATTGCTAGGGATCAGGCCTGGTCCGTTAGGTAGGCGCAGAGAGATTTATTGCACCTCAGGGGTGCATAGCAGACGGTCGCTACATTTGGCGCTCCGTTCCCCATTGCTAGTTTGATACATATTTGTGTACATGTTAAAGTGCATATTGCAGGGACCTGCTAATGTGTTGTAAGTCAAATGTTAAATGCATGTTACTATTTCTTTTCTTACTGCCAAAGTAAAGCCAGTTATTCTTATCTCAGCAGTCTGCTTGTGAGTTCATACCCATTACACTTGGAGTATAAGTGATATTTATATGTGCATAGATACATACCCCTTTACTAACTGTGCCAGAGCGGGTAGAGCAAAATTGCCGGGGGTTGGTGGAGCTGTACTCAGGGACCCAAAACAAACCAGCGGCCCTCTTAACTGGGGGTATCGCTACAGTCGGAATTTCCATCAACAAAAAATTTCCGAGCGTGTGTACACAATTCCGATGCAGAAAAGTCCACGCATGCTCTGAATCAAGCAGAAGAGCTGCACTGGCTATTGAACTTAATTTTTCTCGGCTCGTCGTACGTCACCGAATTTTTGACGATTGGAATTTCCGACAACATTTGTGGGTAAAAAATCCCAGGATTTCGTTGTCGGAATGTCCGATCGTGTGTACGCAGCATAAGCCTAGGTTCACATTGGTCCGATTTGGCATGCGATTTGACATTGCCGGGGCCGTACCAATTCCCAAAAGTAGTTCCTGCACTACTTTTGGCGACTTCAGGTGTGAGTTCAATAGACATCTGTGCAAGAACCCGCACAGATGTCTGTCAAATCGCCCCCAAAGTCAGACTGCATTGCCGAGTTGAAATCGTGCAAGTTCAGCTGAACTCACACGATTTCTAACCCGCAGCAATGTGAACCTAGGCTAAAGCAGAGAGATGAGCAGAGGGTTCCCCCACTACTGGTTTCTCTATTGTGCTTGGTTTATAAATGTCTAGATTTGTTTCCTACATTGTGTGCAATGTCTACCATTTCCCTCTTACATTCTGTTGATGTCTTTTGTAGCTTTATTCCTGGCTGGCTATTCTCTGCAATCTCTGTATTTATGCATCTGTTGCCCCTCGATCTGAAAACACAACGATTCTCATCATCGGATACCCTGTGTATTTGTGTATATGTACAAATAATAAAAATAATAATAATTATAATAAAAAATGGTGCACTAAATCAAGAAGCTGTGCAGCAAAAATAGACAAATATGCATTAATTACTATCCTCAATTAAAAAAAAAAAATGCAGTAATATGCGATAATGTTGTGAAACAATGACAAAGTGCACTAATTCAAGAAGCTATGCAGCAAAAAATAGACAAATATGCATAAATGACTATTCCTCATTTAAAAAAACAAAAAAATACAATAATATGCGTTAATATGCGAAACAGTGATAAAAGTGCACGAATCAAAAGCAGATATTCATCTGATGTTACATAAAAAAATAGAATATCTGCTTTTGATTCAAGAACTTTTATCACTGTTTCACATATTATCGCATCTTATTTGTATTTTTTTAACAACTTCAGATCCGCGCTATAGCTGAATGACGGCTACATCGCAGACCTGCTTTGCCGGGACTACGTCCATTGACGTCCCCCCGTGCCCGAGCCGCCTGCGCGCCCCCTGCAGGGCACGCGCGGTGTGCTCTGTGAGACTCGCTGGATCATAGATTGGAGTAATGGGTCGATCCCGACCCCTTACCACGTGATCAGCTGTCAGGCAATGACAGCTGATCATGTGATGTCAACAGAGCTGGTAATCGTCTATATTTTCTCCTCGCGCTGACAGCGTGAGGAGAAAAAAAAAAGCCAATCACCGGCGGCCGTGAGAAGGACATCAGTCCCGATCACGGCGAGCTGCCGCCAGATACTCAGTTCCCACCTGTGCCCCCTGTCAGTGCCACCTAGCAATAGGCAACAGTGCCGCTTACCAGTGCCCACCAGCGTCACCTACCCATTAGTGCCCACAGTGCCACCTATCAGTGCCCACAATCAGTGCCTCAACAACAGTGCTGCACATCAGTGCCACCTATCAGTGCCCATCAGTGTCACCTACCAGTGCCCAACAGTGCCACCTATCAGAGCCCAACAGTGCCATCTATCAGTGGTACCCATCAGTGCCCATCTGTGCCCCCCATCCGTGCCACCCATCCATGCCATCTTATCAGTGGCCATCAGTGCCGCCTTATCTGTGCCCATCAGTACCACCTTATCTGTCCCCATCAGTGCCCAACAGTGCAGCCTCATCAATACATATCAATGAAGGAGAAAAATTACCTGTTTGCAAAATTTTATAACAAACTATTAAACATGATTTTTTTTTTCCAAATTTTCCATTTTTTTTTTTTTGTTTAGAAAAAAATTAAAATCCCAGCTGTGATTAAATACCATCAAAAGAAATCTCTATTTGTGGGGAAAAAAAAAATTATAATAATTTGGGTACAGTGTTGTATGACAATTGTCATTCAAAGTGCATCAGCGCTGAAAGCTGAAAATTGGTCTGGGCAGGAGGGGGGTTTAAGTGCCCAGTAAGCAAGTGGTTAAATTAGGAATAGTCATTTATGCATATTTGTCTATTTTTGCTACATAGCTTCTTGATCTAGTGCACTTTATCACTGTTTCACATATTAACGCATATTACTGCAATTTTTTTTTTTTTTTTTTTTTTTTTTTTTTATTCGCCTGCCACCAGATGAGGAATATTACTTGCTACGCTGCCTGCCACCAGATGAGGAATATCACTTGCCATGCTGCCTGCCACCAGATGAGGAATATCACTTACCATGCTGCCTGCCACCAGATGTGTATTGTCACTGCATTGGTGGCAGGCGCACTGGTCCATTTAGCACAAAGGCAGGTCTCTGTGCAGTGGTAGATTTTGAGTGAGGGCAGAAGAGCGACGATGTGGGGCGAGCGGTGAGAGATGATGTCATCTCTCTGCTCCCCGCCACAGCTCCGACATTAAAGAGGCCCGCGCTGTGAGGGGGGAAGAGCGGCGATGCGGGGCGGGCAGAGAGAGAGATGATGTCATCTCTGTTCACCAGCACGCTTCTCTCATCCGTCCGCCCGCCTTGCTCTCTCATGCCAACCGCCCCCTGCCACACCCACGGCCCGGCTGCAGAGAGGCCACAGCCTGGTAGTGGGCCACAGCTCTGTGGTTGGGGATCCCTACTCTACACAGTGGTGGAACTACCAGGTTTCTTGCACCGGGTCTATGAAGTTTCTATTTCCACCTCTCATTAATTACACACATTTTCTGCTAAATCTCAGCATATAAACAAGGAGAAATGATTCCAAATTGTGCTCCACCAATGTGATATTCAGGTTAGTCACTACGTAATTTCTACCTCCCTGAACTCCATATCAGAGCTCATGTTTACCACTCACCTCCCTGCACACCACTCCCAGAGTGATTCTATGGCTGCCCCAGCACCAATTAAAGAAAAACCTTACATACAGCAGGGAGCAATGATGAAAATTCAGCCACAGTGACCCCTGTGGTGGGATGACTATTACACAACATAACTGAACCAGAACTTGCAGCAGACTTGCAGAGTGTTTGCAAGGAAAGTTGATCTGGAGTCATGCAATGCAGACTTGCTGCCATTGTGCAACAAACTTGTGAAGCCGGGCAAGTTTAGCAATAGCTTAGCAAGTCATTTTCAAACTTGCAGCACAATTACTTGCTATCTGGGATTAAGGGTTAAAACGAGGTTCCGGACTATCGTTTCTGAGCAGAGAAAGCTGTGTTTTTAGTTTTCTCTGGATTCTGCAGTCCTGGATTGGGGCCTGGAGCTTGAAGGGTTCAAAGTTTAGTGTGTGGGACAGAACCTTCAATCCTGTGTCCGGATTTTACCAGGTAACGGCAGCCTGTGTATGTACGCAGCCTATGTTCAGGGTCGTTAAATAATCAAGCCTGAGGATAGCTCAGAGCTCCCGGTTTGGAGACAGAAGGTCTCACCCAGGGATCAGAGGAGCCCCAGCCAGGAGTTGGGAGGTCTTCTTCCATAAGTCAGGTGGGCTTCTATCAGGGTGGCACGAGAATTCCTATCCAGAGGCCAGAATTGGGCCGTGCAGCAGGGATCTGCAACCAAAGCAGGGCTGGTGCAAGGAATTTTGACACCCTAGGCAAAATCAAATTTTGCCGCTCCTCCTTGGCTTCACCCCTGACCCCACCCGCTTTCCCTGCCCATGTAAACCCCACCTTTTTAATGAAGCGCCCATCAAATACAGCCCACCAGCGCCCATCAAATACAGCCCACCAGCGCCCATCAAATGCAGCCCACCAGCGCCCATCAAATGCAGCCTACCAGCGCCCATCAAATGCAGCCTACCAGCGCCCATCAATGCAGCCTACCAGTGGACATCAATGAATGTTGGCTTGCTTCCATTCTTTCGGGGAGTCAGGACACAGACACAGTACTCCGCCGTTGCTGCACCTCTGACACTATGTGCGAATGGAGCGGTGGCTACCTGCTGATGCTGAGACTTAGTTGCTTGCTGCAGAGAGAAGAGAGTAGGAACACCAGTGGTTGGGCTCCCTAGGCAGCAGTGCGCCCTAGGTGGCTGTCTAGTTTGCCTAGTGGTAGCCCCGACCCTGAACCAAAGGCTAAGTGAGCTGGGTGAATCAGTGGAGCTAAACAACACAATAATAGGGACTGATAAGAAGAGCAAAGGTGCTACTGTCAAGGGAGCCAGGTGGTTCGGCATTTTCAGTTGTCTTTTCATATTGATGTGGAAGAACACCGGCATGGGCAACTAATGTTTATGTGAGCTTTATGTTTGTTTATTAAAAGTAGGCTGCCATCCCCTAAAATCCTGTCTGTATTGGTGAAATTATCTGGGAAAATCATCTTCCACATGAGTATAATCACCCCAACACCCAAGTATGAATATGTTTATATCAGGTATGAAAAGGTAATACAATAGACATAACTTGGACAATATAGAATATAAAGGACCAAAGGGGCTCTGCTCACTGAAGCTTAGAAGGAACCAGAAAAAGATAGACAACACAGTCACATTTGGACCAACATAGCCTTAAGCCTTGTACACACAATGAGAATATTGGATGAATGGTCGTCTGTTTTTTTTTTTTTGCATGCTAGTCTCATATCGAAAATGAAGATGTTACTAAACTTACGAAAAATCTTGTAGGACAGAACACAACTTCGGAAGTGATATAATGTATTGTATTGTATAGTAATGTATTCTTTAGTTTCCGAGAATGTGTGGTCTTGCTCTTCCGATCTTTTCTATACGAATAATGTACTGATTAAAAAACACTTGCCGACCGCAATACGTAGAATACATTGTGGTTTGCAAGTGGTTTACTGGGATTATGGCTAAAAATATCAAACATATGCAGTCGGCGTCTAACTGTGTCATGAAAGCATTCCAAGCGGCTCAAATGCTTTCCGAAGTGGCGGGAGGGGATGTCACCCCCCCCAGGCTACTCGCCAGTGTTTCTCGGGTGTACTGTTTCCTTCTGCCGGTTTGCCTGAGAAAGGATCATAAGCGGTCAAGGAGTAGATACTCTTTGATCGACTCTATGGCCTTGGAGGACCAGAGCGACATCATGAAGTCACTTCCGGTCCAGGCTGGACGTAAGCTATATTTTTATTTTTTTAAGCGAAAGATCAAAAAAAACATTTTTTTTTATCTTTTGCTTTTAAAAGTAGACAAGAGATTTGGGATCTTTTTGTGCAGCAAAAATATCCTGTGATGGGATGGAATATCTGCCGTCTATGTTCCCAAACTATATGATTGGAGTCCAATCAGAAGATCTGGAACACAAACAACCCACCAGACTTGGAGGCTAACCCAGCTCATAATAGAGAGAAGACCCGCTCAGCAGACCGTGGACCATATCCAGAATCGCTCATACGGATATCGTTTGGGAACATAGACGGCAGATATTCCATCCCACCACAGGATATTGATTTGAGACTTATCTTTCTCCACTTGGAGGTAAGAGCTCTGTGAGCATTAAGTGACTGTTTAGTCACGAAGATCAACATCATTTTCACTACATAGATATTTATTTACAAGATTCATCACTACTACGAACTTTTATGATTATTGTCACTAATCAATCACCATGATTTGGACATGATTATTAGTATCACTGTTTTATTTTTACTCATTTAGTAGTGCGAGGGATCACACCTAAAAAATACCTGTACTTGATCGCCTCTTCCGAGTTTGTGGTGCGTCCTGGTTTGCGGCGACCAGCTCCCGCTGTGATTGGACACGGCGGGAGCAAATCCGATGTCTGCCGGAACCCGCCGATCGTTCCCAACAGACAGACAGGCTACAGGCTATGTAAACAAGGCAGATCGCTGTTCTGTGACAAGGGAAGACAGAAATACTGTGTTTCTGCTAAACAGGAACACGGATCTCTGTCTTACACAAGGTCGGACATTCCGACCACAAAATCCGTCAGATTTTTTCTGACGGATTTTGTCCGAAACTTGTGTTGCATACACACGGTCAGACAAAGTTGTCGGAAAATCTGATCCTTCTGAACGAGGTGACGTAGAAAACGTACGATGGGACTACGTAGAGGCCAGTAGCCAATAGCTTTCGTCTCCAAATTTCTTCTGAGCATGCTTGGCACTTTGTGCGTCGGAATTCTCTACACACGATCGGAAAAAGTCTGATCGGATTTTGTTGTCCGAAAAAAAAAAAAAAAAAATTTTAGATCTTGCTCTCAAATTTTTTCGGGTCGAAAAACTCTAACGGAATAAGCCCGCTAGAGCCCACACATGATCGGATTTTCCGACAACATAATCCGATCAGACTTTTCCATCGGAATAGCCGACCATGTGTACGAGGGCTTAGTGTCACTGGTCCCCAAAAAGTGTCACCTAGTGTCTGATTTGTCCGCCACAATGTTGCAGTCCCGCTACAAGTCGCTGATCGGTGCCATTACTAGTAAAAAAAATTAAAACAAAATTTAAAAAATTCCATAAAAATCTCCCATTGTTTGTAGACGCGATAACTTTTGCGCAAACCAATCAATATACACATATTGTTTTTTTTTTTTTTACCAAAAACATGTAGCAGAATACATATTGGCCTAAACTGATGAAGAAATTTGAGGTTTTCATTTTTCTTTTTATTGGATGTGTTTTATAGCAGAAAGTAAAAAGTATTGTTTTTTTTTTTTTTTTTTTTAAATTGTGGGCCTTTTTTTGTTTATAGCGCAAAAAGGTGATCAAATACCACCAAAAGAAAGCTCTATTTGTAGGGAAAAAAAGGCAACATCAATTTTATTTTGGTACAGCCTCGCACGATCACGCAATAGTCAGTTAACCACTTAAGCCCCGGACCATTTTGCTGGCCAAAGACCAGAGCACTTTTTGTGATTCGGCACTGCGTCGCTTTAACTGACAATTGCGCGGTCGCGCGACATGGCTCCTAAACAAAATTGACGTCCTTTTTTTCCCCACAAATAGAAATTTCTTTTGGTGGTATTTCATCACCCCTGCAGTTTTTATTTTTGGTGCTATAAACCAAAAAAGAGCGACAATTTTGAAAAAAAGGCATTATTTTTTACATTTTGCTATAATAAATATCCCCCAAAAATTTATAAAAAATTTTTTTTTCCCCCTCATTTTAGGCCGATACGTATTCTTCTACATATTTTTGGTAAAAAAAAAATAGCAATAAGCGTTGTTAATATAATGGTAATGGTAATATTGATTGGTTTGCGCAAAAGTTATAGCGTTTACAAAATAGGGGATAGTTTTATGGCATTTTTATTACTATTTTTTTTTTTAGCGTTTACAAAATAGGGGATAGTTTTATGGCATTTGTATTACTATTTTTTTTTTTTAGCGTTTACAAAATAGGGGATAGTTTTATGGCATTTTTATTAATAATTTTTTTTTTTTACTAGTAATGGCGGCGATCATCGATTTTTATCGTGACTGCGACATTATGGCGGACACATCGGACATTTTTGATACATTTTTGGGACCATTGTCATTTATACAGCAATCAGTGCTATACAAATGCACTGATTCCTGTGTAAATGACACTGGCAGTGAAGGGGTTAACCACTAGGGAGCAGTGTGAGGGTTAAGTGTGCCCTGGGGAGTGTTTCTAACTGTGGGGGGCGTGGCTGTGTGTGACACGTCACTGATCTCTGCTCCGATCACAGGGAGCAGAGATCAGTGACACTGTCACTAGGCAGAACAGGGAGATGCTTGTTTACATCAGCAGCTCCCCGTTCTTCCTCCCCGTGAGGCGATCGCGGGACCCGAATCACGGAGGTCCCGGCCGGCGTGCACGCGGTGGCACGGTGGCAAATTTAAAGGGACTTACAGGTACACCCATTTGCCTGTTGGTGCCATTCTGCCGACGTACATCGGCGTGCGCCGGTTGGGAAGCGGTTAAAGCAACGCAAAGCCGTATAGCAAAAAAATGGCCTGGTCATGAAGGGGGGTAAACCTTCGGAGCTGAAATGGTTAAGCTTGTAAACAAAAAGTGCCAAAAAAAGCCTCATAAGGCAAGTTGTTAAATCAAATTCGTACAATCTGGAATTGTAGGAGAATTTTTTTTGTGTTTGTCCCTTCAGATAATTTTGGATGAACTGTAGTGATCGGCTCTTGAAAGCTGTGTACTAACGATTATGCCGCGTACACACGGTCGGAATTTCCGATGGAAACAGTCCGATGGGAGCTTTTCATCGGATTTTCCGACCGTGTGTATGCCCATCGGTCTCTTTCTGTCGGAATTTCCGACGGACTTTGGATTGAGAACCTGTTCTCAATTTTTCCGACGGAAAACCTTTCTATCGGATTTTCCGATCGTGTGTATGCAATTCCGACACGCAAAATTCCAACGCATGCTCGGAAACAATTTGACGCAAGCTCGGAAGCATTAAACTTCCCTTTTATAGTGCAGTGGAACATTTTTTAAGGCGAGGTGTTATTGACCGTCGGAATTTGGTGTGACCGTGTGTAGGCAAGACAGCTTGAGTGAAATTCCGACGGGAAAACCATCAGAGCTTTTTCCGACGAGAATTCCGACCGTGTGTACGCGGCATTAGATTCTCGTATGATCCCTTTGAAAGCTGTATTTTTCGTCCGATTTTCTGATCGTGTGTACTAGGTTTTATGGTAACGTATTCCATGGTTCTATATTGTATGTTGTACATCGTATTATAAAAAAAATCATGGCCAAAAATTGTTTAAATGTTCTCAACTTGAGCTATGTTGGGATTGTTATCAAAACCATTGGGCAGGGTTCCAAAACTCATACTAAAGCAGGTGACAGCTTTTCCTCTTTAAACTTCACTTTGCATTAGGAGGAGGATAACATTATCGCATGCACAGTTGGCAGCAGCTGTTGAGGATAATCCTTAAGAAGCATTTACGTACAGTTAATAACCCCTAAAGATAAACAACGCAGAGGGTGGTGAACATTTCACATGCAGAACGTTCCATAACCATAACAAAAACTGAATTCAAGAACTGATTTATCCAATTACTTCCTATAGAAAAAGAATAACAGTTGGAAAAACTGAGAACCCGATGAAATAAATGGCTCGTGTGCTATTCCACGTCTAGTCCTATAAATAATAGGTAGAGTGCTTTGGAGATGTATGGCTCCATGGGAACGTAAAGGTTTGCAGCTTTGGTAATTCCATAGGGACACATTACAGCATAATTGCTATGTATAACTGTTATGTGTCTGTCACAGCCTTATGGGTAAGAAGTTATGGTTATTAACATCAATGGGCTTACTCGGGAATGGGAACATTTCAGTTTAACAAGCTGTTTGACAGAAAACGGGTATTGAAAGTAGCCTGCATAGTTTATACATTTTCTAATAGAAAATTCCTGATCTATGTTTAAAGGGAATGCATATTTTTTGTGTCGAAGGCCTTTCTTTATTGGGGTTAGAACAAAAAAAAAAAAATTCAGTTTTAAAAAATAGTTTAACCGCTTGCCGACTAGCCGCCGCAGTACTGCGGCAACATGGCTCGGCTGCACGAAACGCCGTCGCGTTACGTCGCTTCCTGATTTGGCCACTAGGGGGGGCGCGCGCCCACGGAGCTGATGCGAGTGCCTGGCAGTCGCTATCCCCGCCGGGCTCCCGCAATCGCTCGGGACACACCGAGATCCGGGATCTGTGTGTGTAAAAAAACACCGTTTCCGGTTCTCTGAGGGGAGAAGAGACAGATCGTCTGTTCATACAGGAGTATGAACAGCGATCTGTCATCTCCCCTACACAGTCCCCTCCCCCCTTCAGTTAGAACACACGCTAGGAAACGCAACTAACCCCTTGATCGCCCCTTAGTGTTAACCCCTTCCCTGCCAGTGACATTTTTACAGTAATCAATGCATTTTTTTTAGCACTGATCGCTGTATCAATGCCAATGGTCCCAAAAATGTGTCAAAATTGTCCGTGTCCGCCATGTCGCAATCCCAATAAAAATTGCAGATCGCCGCCATTACTAGTAAAAAAAAAATGTATAATAAAAATGCCATAAAACTATCCCCTATTTTGTAGCCGCTATAACTTTTGCGCAAACCAATCAATATACGCTTATTGCGATTTTTATTTACCAAAAATATGTAGAGGAATATATATCGGCCTAAACTGAGGAAAAAAATAGTTTTTTTTATTCATTTTTGGGGGATATTTATTATAGCAAAAAGTAAAAAATAACGGAAAATTCCTATCAAAATACTTACCGTAATTTTCCTTTCCTGATGGACTCCATGGCAGCCAACGTGTGGGTTTAGTCCCGCCTCCACTACCCTATAGGACGTTACTCCCATAAATCTTTGCTCCCTGCCAGAGGCCGTGTTCGGTAACTATCCTACTCCAGCCATTTGGGAGGGAACTCCGGCTGCCATGGAGTCCATCAGGAAAGGAAAATTACGGTAAGTATTTTGATAGGAATTTTCCGTTTTCCTGACAGACTCCATGGCAGCCAACGTGTGGGAAATAACTCGCCATACACACCCGGGTGGGCAAAATGCTGAACAAACAAAGATTTATTTGACACCGTCAATTGACAAAACTTTAGCACCAAAATCAACTGAAGACAGAGCCGCTGGCTCAACACAGTAGTGTGACATAAAAGTATGGATTGACGACCAAGACGCCGCTCTGCATATCACATCAGGAGCTACATGGCGCGAGGCTGCCCACGAAGTTGAGAGACTTCTGGTTGAGTGTGCTGTCACCGCCTGAGGAGGAGCCAACCCCTTCTCCTTATACGCCCACTGGATCGCTTGAACTATCCAAGCAGCAATAGATCTGACTGATGCTCGGGAGCCCTTGTGTTTTCCATAGAACAGGACGAAGAGATAGTCCGACTGGCGGAATGAGGCTGTAACTTCCAAGTATTGTTTCAGGGAACCCCCAACATCCAGAGGGTGAACATCTGAGACTCCAGTGGACCTGAAGGTGGGTAGAGAAATTTCCTGATTCTGGTGAAAAACTGAGGTGACTTTAGGGTTTGACCCTAACATCGGAACCAGAACCACTCTGTCTGGAAAGAAGGTTAGGAAAGGTTCTTTGGCTCCTAGAACCTGGATTTCAGACACCCTCTTCGCCGAGGTGACGGCCACTAAAAAAGCGGTTTTTAACGTAAGCTCTCTGACCGAAAGCGGCTTGTCCAGATGAGAAAAAAAGTCCAAAACAAGAGGCAGATCCCACTTAGGGAATCTTGGCTTCCTTTGGGGTCTCAATCTCATTGCCCCTTTGAAAAATTGTTGGATAAGGGCATGTTTGGCCCATGACACTCCCGTGAAGGCGGAAATAGCTGACACCTGAACACGAAGGGAACTGACCGACAAAGGTAGGTCCAGACCTGACTGCAGAAAACTTAGGATGTCCTGAACTGCCGGGGAACCACATGAATTGGCTCTGGAAGACATATGGGACGAAAATCTTGCCCAGATCCGCTCATATACTTTGTTGGTGCTACGCCTCCTTGCACTCAGGAGGGTGGGAATAGCCTCCTTGGGACACCCTAGTGCCTCCAACCTTCCCCTCTCAAGAACCAGGCCTTCAACTGTAGGTGACCTGGACACGGGTGGAGGATCGTGCCCTGGGAGAGCAGGTCCCGACGGGTCGGAAGAGGAACTGGGTCTCGGAAGCTGAGCAGAGACAGGAGAGGAAACCACGGTCTGTTGGGCCAGTGTGGGATTATAGCCACCATCTCCACTTCCTCCCATCTGAGTCTCCTCAGGAATTGAAAGATGATCGGAGTTGGAGGGAAGGCATAGGCTGTGCGGAACCACCAGCGCTCCGTTAGTGCATCCACCCCGTAGGCTTGTGGATCCCTGAAGCGCGAGTAGTATCTCGCCATCTTCCTGTTGTACTGGGAGGCAAAGAGATCCACTTCTGGAGAGATCCCTAGGGATACCACCCAACTGAACACCTCCTCGTGCAGAGCCCACTCGTTGTTGTCCAGCTGCACCCTTGAGAGAAAATCCGCTTGGACGTTGAGAACCCCGGGAACATAGGTTGCCGTCAAGTTGGCTAGATTCCTCTGTGCCCAACGCATGATAGGTTCCACTTCTGCCAGTAGGGAACGACTCCTGGTGCCCCCTTGTTTCCTTATGTAGGCAACAGCTGTTGTGTTGTCCAATCTGAGAACAACCGACTCTCCCGATATCAGATGAGGGAAGGCCACCAGAGCTAGAAAGGCTGCACGCAACTCCAGGACGTTCGAGACTATCCCTCGAGAGGGAAAGTCCCAAGTGCCCTGAGCCACCTCCATCAGACAATGGGCCCCCCAACCTCTGTTGCTGGCATCTGATGTTACTGTTATCCACCTGATCGGAAGAAGGGAATGGCAATTCAGTAGGTTCTCTCGCTGAAGCCACCAGAAGAGGGAACTCCTCATGATTTGAGTGACACGAATCGTCTGGCCTTTGTCTCCCGACCACTGGAGAAGAAACCCCTTCTGAAAAGGACGCATTCTCCACTGTGCCCACTTCACCATCGGGATTGTAGACACCATGGTGCCTATGACCTTCAGGCAATACCGGGTGCTGAGATGGGGAGACGCGAGAGCCAGGTGGATCCTGTCTCGCACTATTCTGACCTTTTCCTCGGGCAGAGAGATGGTACCTCTCACCGTGTTGAAGAATGCTCCCAGGAACACGAGATACTGTGAAGGTTCCAGCTGGCTTTTTTCCATATTCAGGAGCCATCCGAACTCCTTGAGCGTTGAGATGGTCTGATCTCTGTGATCTACCAGACAACTTTTGTCCTGAGCCAACAAGAGTAGATCGTCCAGGTAGTGATGGATCCGGATTTTTCTGATCCTTAGTAGAGCTACGATTGCTAGTAGGACCTTCGAGAAGGTACGTGGAGAAGTGGACAGACCGAAGGGAAGGCAAGTGAATTGTAAATGAACCCGGTCTATGGAGAACCGCAGGAACTGTTGAAAGTCTGTTGCGACGGGCACGTGGAAGTAGGCGTCTTTTAGGTCTATGGAGACCATCCAATCCCCTGGCTGTACTGACTGTTGGATTGTGGCCAGGGTCTCCATCTTGAACCTCTCCTTCTTTATGAAGCGGTTCAGATATGTCAGGTCTATTACGGGTCTCCACGCCCCGCTCTTCTTCTGGACTAAGAAAAGAGGGGAATATATTCCCATACCACGTTGCTCGACTGGCACGGGAATAGCTGCGCCTTGTTCCAATAAAGATTTTACGTAGGTTGAAAGTATCATCCTTTTTCCTTCTGATGTTGGAATGGATGTGGGGACACACCTGCACTTGGGGACCCTGCTGAACGTCCAAGTGTGTCCTGAGGAAACCGTCCTGACGGTCCAGAAATCCTGGATTGAGGCCGCCCAGACGTGCCGAAAAAGGAGCAGGCGAGCTCCCACCCGGTCCGTCTGGACGGGCTCGCTCTCAAAAGGACTTGGTCGGTTGTTTGTCACCCGACAAACTGCTTTTTGTAGCCTTTTTGAAAGATGATTGCCTGGACCTCCAAGATCTGGAGAATTCCTTCCCGGGCCTGTAACTGCGTGCCTCCCTGGCACGGTCTTGACCTTGCTTCCTTGGAAACGAACCTCTGGGATTTTGTTGGCGCCTGTCTTGGGGAAGGAACCCAGACTTACCGCCCGTGGCCCGAGTTATAGCACTATCCAACCTATTCCCAAACAAAGACGAACCGTCAAAGGGAATCCGGCACCAAACCTGCTTAGATGCCGGGTCGGCCAGCCAAGGGCGGAGCCACAGGGCACGCTTGGCAGTCACAGAGGACAGCATAACTCGAGACAAGAGACGAATAATGTCAATTGAGGCCTCCCCCAAGAAAGCCGAGGCCAGTCTCAGCTCCTGTATAGGAGAACTCCTGGCTAGCTCTTCTGAGACACCCCTGAGTGTCTCGTCGACACTGTCGGACCAGACCTCCATTGCTCTAGACAAGGCCGCCAGAGCCAGGGCCGGTTTACAGGCCGTGCCAGCCATAAGGTAGACCCGCTTCAGGTCAGAATCAATTCTCCTGTCTAGAGCGTCCTTGAAGGAGACCGTGTCCTCTAAGGGAAGGGTCACATGTCTGACCAACCGCATTACTGCCGCATCCACTAGGGGGGGTGATTCCAGCTGTTTTACCTCTTCTTCTCTGAATGGGTACAGCTTCTGAATTTTTGGCAGGAGAGAGTTCTTCTTCTCTACCTTTCCCCATTCTTCCGTAATAACCTCTCCTAGTTCCGACAGAAAAGGAAAACTGATCCGCTCCTTCTTTAATTGTTTGAAAAATTTTCTCTGCTTCGCTGGAGCCGTCACCGGCTCTTCCCAATTCAAGGTTTCCTTGATGGCTTTGACCAAAGGAGGGAGCAGAGCAAAATCAAAACCGGAACCAGCCACATCTTCCTCAGATTCGCTATCGGAGAGATCCGCGGATGGATGGCTTGGTAACGAGGCTTCCCAAGTATCTTGAACCTGGGTATCCCTCACAGGAGATTTGGGCGACTCTACAGGAGATACATGAGGGGCTTCCAGCTCCTTTAAGCTGTCCTTGACCATCTTCTCCACCATAGACTTTAACTGTTGGCCAGAGTCAGTCCTTTCTCCAGTCGCCTTTACGTAACAGGCATCACAAAGGGACTTGTCCCTAGGGACTTGAGCCCTACACCCCCAGCATGACCCTTCAGAATGGCTGGGGCGAGTCGTGGAAGAGCGGGATGGTTCCCGGCTACGATGACTGGATCTCGCAGAAGAACCATGGTGTCTAGATCTGGAAGAGGAGTGCCGGCGGGATTTTGATGAACCGCTTCCTTTATGCGAACTCCGGTGTTGAGTAGACCTGGAAGGGCTGAAAGAAAAAGACAGATCCACCGTGTCAGCGGAACATCACCTATGATGATGTTCCACCCTCCCCCCTCCCCCAGCAGGCACCCCAGGGAATGCCCCCCCCAAAATACCTGCTGCGAGAGGGCTGGCCACTAGCAGGCGGTGACGGCACAAGTGGTCCGGGAAGGTCCATTATGCTGCAAACAGAATTGACCCAAATCAAAAACTACAAAAAAACATTAACACAAAGACAGCAGAGCAGGCCACCGAGGATTCCCTACCTTTTGTAGCAAAAACGGGCTCTCTGGAGTGCTTCTGCAGACTTACAGGCATTCCAGAGCCTGAAATCTGTCTTTCCCCTTTTAAATTTGCCGCCTATCGTGACGTCATCAGCGCGACGGCCACGATGCTAGTGCGCATGCGCGAATACCGCTACGCGCATGCGCGAACCAAGCCTCGTTCTCGCGCTGGCTCTGCGCATGCGCAGAACGACCGCGCGGCGAACGAGGAAGGGACTCGGCGGCTGGAACGCACAAGGAACCAGCCGCCATGATGACCAGACACACCGCACCAGCGGTGTATGGGGACACAGGCAAAGCACAAAACAACACTGCCACAACAACAGAAAAAGGCTGCCATGCAGAACTCACCCCTCCTGTGAACGATCGTTTGGCCGAAGGTAGGAAAGACTTACATGCCGGACTTTGTAGGGGGAAACAGTCACCTGCTAGTAGCCAGGATTAACGACCAAAACGCGGTTCTGCCTTGTCAGTGACCAGGAACACACCTCTTCAGCGCCTCTTCCATATGCCCCTTTCCATACTCCGCTAGTAGCCAGAGCTTATTGGAAATGTGCGACTCCCAGTCGCTCGGCCAGTCCGTATCACAGGGGGGAACGATAATCTTCAGGTAGAAAGACATAGTATAGGTCCTTCGGAGGAGGACAAAAAAAGAACACGGCCTCTGGCAGGGAGCAAAGATTTATGGGAGTAACGTCCTATAGGGTAGTGGAGGCGGGACTAAACCCACACGTTGGCTGCCATGGAGTCTGTCAGGAAAGAGATTTTTTTCAAAATTGTCGCTCTTTTTTTGTTTATAGCGCAAAAAATAAAAACCGCAGAGGTGATCAAATACCACCAAAAGAAAGCTCTATTTGTGGGGAAAAAAGTAACGTCAATTTTGTTTGGGTGCAGCGTCGCAATTGTCAGTTAAAGCGATGCAGTGCTGAATCGCAAAAAGTGCTCTGGTCAGGAAGGGGGTAAAATCTTCTGGGGCTGAAGCGGTTAATTTTCTTGTCCATGAAATATTGCATAATTATATTTTGAAATTTCCTATTCAGGCAGTAGGTGGGGCTGTTTACAGAACTCAATAGCTCAAACAAAAATATACACAGACACACTTTCACGAGCACACATAAATGAGTTATAGCAGTGGCTCTTGTTGGCTGACTCAAGTTTCAGTGAGACAAGCCAAACCAGGCATGGTCTGCTTTGCTATCTCTTTTGAAAACCAAGAGTGCTGTGGGAATTATCCTGGAAATTCAATAAAGCACTGCCGACACTTTTTTGGTGCATGGGGCCCTTTAAATCGGTCTGCGTCAGATAAACAAATACCGCTTCTTTACCAATGCTTGGAGCAGATTCCGGTAGTTCCTAATAGTGCCACTTTTACAAACTATTAATGCACCAAACTAAAAAATTATTATTATTATTACAGGATTTATAAAGCGCCAACAGTTTGCTCCGCACTTAACAACATGAGGGCAGACAGTACAGTTACAATACAATTCAATACAGGAGGGATCAGAGGGCCCTACTCGTTGGAGCTTACAATCTAGAAAGGAAGGTCAAGTGAAACACAAAAGGTGATAACTGTGGGGGATGAACTAATGGAGAAAATTAAAATACAGTTGTCTGGGTAGGATATTCTTCTCTGAAGAGAAGGGTTTTCAGGGATCGTCTAAAAGCTAATAGAGTAGGAGATAATCGGACAGGTTGTGGTAAGGAGTTCCATAGGATTGGAGAGGCTCTGGAAAAGTCCTGGATGAGAGCATGGGAGGAGATGACGAGGGAGAAAGAGAGCAGGAGGTCTTGATAGGAACGAAGAGAATGATTAGGTTGGTATTTTGAGACTAGGCTAAATTGTGGATGGCTTTGTAAGCTATTGTTAGTATTTTGAATTTAATTAATTGGGTGAGCGGAAGCCAGTGGAGGGATTGACAGAGGAGTAGCAGACACTAAGGCCCCTTTCACACTGGGGCGGGAGCCGCGGCGACGGTAAAGCAGCGCTATATTTAGCGCTGCTTTACCGTCGTTTTAGCCGCGGTATTCGGCCGATCGTGGGGCGGCTTTACCCCCGCGAGCAGCTGAAAAAGGGTTAAAATCCCCCGCAAAGCGCCGCCCAAATCAATGGGTAGGAGCGGTATAGGGTCCTATACCGCTCCACAGATGCTGCTAGCAGGATTTTTTTTTACCGTCCTGCTAGCGCACCGCTCCAGTGTGAAAGCCTGCCGGCTTTCACACTGGAGTGAATGGGGCCGTTTTTTCAGGCGGTGTACAGGCGCTATTTTTAGCGCTGTACCGCCTGAAAACCGCCCCAGTGTGAAAGGGGCCTAAACGATTGGCAAGGTGGATGAGTCTGGCAGCAGTATTCATGATGGCTTGAAGGGGGGATAGCCAAGTAAAGTTAAAATATAACTGCATTGAAGGTCCCAGTTATAGGGCGACAATGCTCCATTCCCGTTTCACAGCACACTTTGGATGTTGTTATGAAGTCCAAATCCTTTACATAATTGCATCCAGTTTTTGCAGAATAAAACTGGGCGCAAGTAAGACTTTAAAGTGGTTCTAAAGGAAGAAAGTTTTTCAGCTTAATGCATTATCCTTAGCTGAGCCCCATTTCGATCCAGCGATGTGCATGAGAGCAGAGACTCTCCTGGGACTCTTTCTCCTTGTAGGCTCACACAGCGGTGGGAGCCATTGACTCCTGCTGCTGTCAATCATAGGCAGTGAGCCAATGAGGAGAGAGCATGGGACAATGTTCCCAGTTCTCTCCTACTTATATTGTTTCACCTTTATGAATATCAGATTTTGGATCAATCACGTTACTTGTTGGTTTTATTATTATTTATCCATTGTATTTATATTATACTTTTTTAAGGTGTGTGCTTCACATACCGTTGCGCAGGATCACTTTTTTGCATTTATTTACTGTTTTATGTTGTGTGAACACTATTAGATCTTGCTGCAGGTTTATTTCATTGCACTGGTATTGCACTTTATTATTGCTCCTTACTTTTTGCAACTAGTTTTGCACCTTATTTTTATTGTGATTACGTTTTGACATTTTCCCTTAATATACTTTAAAACATAGTAGCGTGAAGGCTTCTCTTTACCAACTGACATATTTACTGCCGCTACCCTCTCCCTGTCACTGGTTGTTAAGGATGCTGTCAGCTTCACAGCCGACAGACTCCTAGCAACCAGTGAGGCTGCAGTGGGTGGAGCCTGATGTGGAAGCTAAGACACTAGTTTCTCATCAGGTCTGCTCTCATCTATAGGCTAAAGATCGGCCCACTGCCTGCTTTCAATCACAAGAGGAGCTGACCTGATGGAGAACGAATGTCTGTTAATCCACATCAGGTTCCGCCCCCCAGGGACAAAACACCCCACTGTAGCTCTGTCTGGCAGGTGCAGCAGTGGGGAAAAGCGCAGCTTCCCTGAGGGTGAAGTGTCTGTATGGATATTCTGATCTCAGTGAGCCTCCACACTTGGTGTGTGCCCCATATTCATGTATCTGTCTACAACAGGTACATGAATCTGTCACCCACATCAACATTTGTCATGCAGAGGCTCATTGGAATTCAAAGAGTCTCTTAGACACTCTTTATGAATTCTCCTGTATATGTCATGTATGTTTATTCATAGAACAAAGATTGCATATAGACAATAAAAACTAATATAAAATTATATTGTAAAATAAAATTTGGTTTCATGCCATTATAGTTTTACATTGAGGGCATACTTTCAACATAATGCATTTTAGAATCTGAATTGTCTAGTTTAAAAGAGAAGTTTGGGATTTAAAAAAAATAAACATTTATAGTCATCTAGGTGAATGTCCCCTGTGGCTCTGCAGTGAGAACTGAGTGATCTAACACCGCTGATCACTCAGTTCTCCTCCTTTGCTCTGACTGTCACTTTCTGCTCACCCCTCCAGTGCTCACTGGAGCACTGGGCTGTGAAGGGGGTGGGAGGGGCTGGCTCAGACTCTCGGTATCTAAACCCAAAATCAAAATTGCTGCATTTGATCTTCTTTTTTTAATTTTTCTTTGCTTTATTTTCACCTGGTGATCCTGCAAAAAACATCTTCTGTAATTGGGAGGCTACATCACTCCTCCACTGTATTTATAGGAGGAGCCATGGTTATCAACCTAGGCTGCTTTCCTGATACAAACCAACAAAAAAGTGTGTATACATAAAACCTGTTACACTTTCCCTTTAAAAGGGTAACTCCACTTTCCTGCTTGTGCGATTGGCTTACCAATTTTCCCAGAAGTCTGCCTAAGATACAAGTCAGATTTCAGGCATCCCCTGCAACAAAAATGTAATTTTTAGAGAAATACTTTCAATAGGAACACGTCTAAAGGGATGCAGGCCCAGCAGATTTCCTCATTAGTGCTGTGCAGCTGCACACTTGACAGTTAATTATGAAACCACTCCCATTAGACCCACTCAGAACAGGGAAGCACAGAGGGATTTCTTCAGAATAACAAAAAGGTAGTGCAGCAAGGTCCCTGGCCTCCTTCGGTCTAATGAGAACCTCCAGGGCCAGATATAGCTGACATCTTTCTGTATATGGTGGGTTGTGAGGCATAGTGGGTGCAAAGTAGTTAGAGTCATTGAGCGCCAGACAGTTCTTGAATGCAAAAAGGGATTTTATTTCTCTTAACAGACCTTTGGGAGAGAGGGTTAGGGTCAGGACACCCTTAGGTAGTTGCAAGATTAATTGGCAGACTCCGAGACTTCAACAGGAGGACAGCCATGTAGGGAAACGCATCCAGCGAGACGCCACATCTGCATGTGTAGGAATGCTGTCTCCTATGGCAACAGTCTTCAACAGTTCCTAACACAAAGTGTAACAGTTCCTTCACTTCCACTACAATCACTGCTTGTAGTTCTTCAGCCCACTGAGCTCCCAGTCTCTCTCACTAGACTAGATGATTCACTGCCACTAAATCCCTTGAGCTCCTCCAATCTTCACGGTAGTATCTTCCTCAAGCATCATCCCCGCCTCTCTGCTGGGTCCCTAGCTTAGCACTCAAGATACTTCTCAAGCTTCACCCCACTGGCCTGCTCTGTCCCTGGCTTGATGCACAAGGCTGCTCTGCAAGCGTCACTTCCGCTGGCTCAGGGCCATTTTTAAGGCAGGGCAAAGGGGCAGCTGCCCTGGGCCCTGTCATTGTTGTGGGGCCCAAAGCAGCTGCCTCATACTTGCCAACTATGTAAAAAAAGAAAGTGCAGCGCAAAACATAAAAAATGGAATATAAAAGTTCATATCCAATTAGCAATGTGTAGAGTGATGTGGATGAGAACACCCAGTGACTGTAGACTTTCAGTAAGTTTCACAGTGACAATCCTCCACCAAACGGAAAAGGTACTCTTACCAAATGTGATAATCAAAAACGCATGGACCCATTCGTGGGATGATGGTGCGATAACGATCAAACCAGGAGGAAATCCAAAGGTGTGTGATGACCAGGACACCAGAACTATCCTGAGGATGCGGCTCCAACCAAGATGATCCACCATGAGATGATTATGCAGGTTTAATGCCCAAGAAAAAATAAAAAGATGCAATCTCAGTGCAGACTGTATAAAAATCTTGTTTTATTTAAAAAGGGGGGATAACACTGAAGCTCCAATGGATATTAAGGACTGCACAGACAGTTGAAGCATGCAAGCCTCTGCATAAAAAACAGCACAGCAGTGGAGCCCAGTAACTCAATTAGAGCTCTGATGAGTATAGGCTGTACAAGCAATTAGGGCAAGCAGGCATCTGCACTGAATACAGCACATACATAGAGCACAATGAAAACAAATAACTAAAAAAACATCAGCGGTGTAAAGCCACTGTGTATAGCGTGATGGAGCGCGGGTGACTGGCATAAGCGACAGCTCCTCCCCCGTACGCACGTTACGTCCTGTGGACTTCGTCAGCGGTGGGTGGAGCTATCTAGTCACCTTGCGCTGTTAATATAGAGGCCTGGGTGGTAAACGAGCAGCGTGATAGGTGCAGAGAAACACCAGTGCCAGAGGTCCTAGCACCGGACGTTCTTTAGTGACACAAAGACACAACTTAGCATGTGGGGACACCGAAGGCACAGTTTTAAAACCTGTACTGGAATTAAAACATACTCCCATGGTATATGCTGGATTCACATGGCTGAATGATAATTAACCAGCACTAGCAAAAGCAGCCAAAAGGAGTATATATACAAATAAAAAACAAACAGTTATAAAAATGCCACAACCTTCCAAAAAATTAATGGATGATTAATGCACCCGCGTCCATCATTGCTACATTCACATATTATATAGATAACAAGTATCTCAACCTTACTAATTTAGCTGATTTAATTTAAGATATACAATAAAATATAATATAAAATTATATAATAATAAAAAAATTATACATATATACATATATATATATATATATATATATATATATATATATATATATATGTATAAAAATGACAATAGCAATTCATTTTTAATCTTCATCCCTCCTGGAACAAGTACCTGCATCTCATGAATCCAGAAGGATTCACGTCGACTTAACTGCCTTATAAAACTACTTTCACCACTGGTGTCACATACCCAATTAAAAGCTTGATTACTTGTAACACCACTGATGTGGTATATGTTCTTGAATGTGATTGTGGTAAACAGTACATTGGGAGGACATCAAGACCTCTCAGTGTTCGCATAGGAGAGCATGTGAATAACATCAAAAAAGGCCTTAAAACATAACGTTTCTAAGCATTTTAGGTTATGTCATAACAGAGACCCTAAATGCTTAAAGTTTTGGGGACTGGAGAGGGTTACCCAACACTGGAGAGGGGGAAACTTTATAAGGCAGTTAAGTCGACGTGAATCCTTCTGGATTCATGAGATGCAGG
The DNA here is from genome assembly GCA_028564925.1 of Lithobates sylvaticus. Classification (NCBI taxonomy): domain Eukaryota; kingdom Metazoa; phylum Chordata; class Amphibia; order Anura; family Ranidae; genus Lithobates; species Lithobates sylvaticus. The sequence goes on along the minus strand of CM053029.1, from coordinate 555,877,081 downwards.
TACTTGTTCCAGGAGGGATGAACGTCGACTTCGACCTTAACTGCTTTATATCAGATAAATAGATTAAAAATGAATTGCTATTGTCATTTATGTGTGTGTGTGTGTGTGTGTGTGTGTGTGTGTATATGTATGTATATATATATATATATATATATATATATATATATATATATATATATATATATATATATATATATATATATAAATATATATATATATATATATATATATATATATATATATATATATATAATTTTTTTGATTTTTTTATTATAGAATTTTATATTATATTTTATTGTATATCTTAAATTAAATCAGCTAAATTAGTAAGGTTGAGATACTTGTTTCATAGTTAGTAAGGTTGAGATACTTGTTTCATAGTTAGTAAGGTTGAATAAAGACATCAGTCCATCCAGTTCAACCTGAGTGAGTGTCTACAATTGTCCCCATCCCTGTACATTGCGCACTCACATCAGTCCCTACCCTCAAGGAGCCCACAATCCAAGGTCCCCATTCATATACTAGGGCCAATTTTTTGGACAGAAGCCAATTAACCTACCTGCATGTCTTTGGATTGTTATCTATATAATATGTGAATGTAGCAATGATGGACGCGGGTGCATTAATCATCCATTAATTTTTTGGAAGGTTGTGGCATTTTTATAACTGTTTGTTTTTTTATTTGTATATATACTCCTTTTGGCTGCTTTTGCTAGTGCTGGTTAATTATCATTCAGCCACGTGAATCCAGCATATACCATGGGAGTATGTTTTAATTCCAGTACAGGTTTTAAAACTGTGCCTTCGGTGTCCCCACAAGCTAAGTTGTGTCTTTGTGTCACTAAAGAACGTCCGGTGCTAGGACCTCTGGCACTGGTGTTTCTCTGCACCTATCACGCTGCTCGTTTACCACCCAGGCCTCTATATTAACAGCGCAAGGTGACTAGATAGCTCCACCCACCGCTGACGAAGTCCACAGGACGTAACGTGCGTACGGGGGAGGAGCTATCGCTTATGCCAGTCACCCGCGCTCCATCACGCTATACACAGTGGCTTTACACCGCTGATGTTTTTTTAGTTATTTGTTTTCATTGTGCTCTATGTATGTGCTGTATTCAGTGCAGATGCCTGCTTGCCCTAATTGCTTGTACAGCCTATACTCATCAGAGCTCTAATTGAGTTACTGGGCTCCACTGCTGTGCTGTTTTTTATGCAGAGGCTTGCATGCTTCAACTGTCTGTGCAGTCCTTAATATCCATTGGAGCTTCAGTGTTATCCCCCCCCCCCTTTTTAAATAAAACAAGATTTTTATACAGTCTGCACTGAGATTGCATCTTTTATTTTTTCTTGGGCATTAAACCTGCATAATCATCTCATGGTGGATCATCTTGGTTGGAGCCGCATCCTCAGGATAGTTCTGGTGTCCTGGTCATCACACACCTTTGGATTTCCTCCTGGTTTGATCGTTATCGCACCATCATCCCACGAATGGGTCCATGCGTTTTTGATTATCACATTTGGTAAGAGTACCTTTTCCGTTTGGTGGAGGATTGTCACTAGAGTTGCCACCTCATCCCTTTAAACCCGAACACCTTTGAATTACACAGGTTCTGAGGCTAATTAAATGCAGATAAGGCACCAAGTGAGTTTAATTACCACCTTAATCCGCCACAGAACCCGTGTAATTAATATGTGTTCGGGTTTAAAGGGATGAGGTGGCAACCCTAATTGTCACTGTGAAACTTACTGAAAGTCTACAGTCACTGGTGTTCTCATCCACATCACTCTACACATTGCTAATTGGATATGAACTTTTATATTCCATTTTTTATATGTTTTGCGCTGCACTTTCTTTTTTTACATATTATTATTATTATTATTATTATTATTATTATTATTATTATTAAGTATTTGTGATTTACCTTTTTGTGTTCAGCTTGCAATTTTGTTTGTTTTTTTTGTTAATTTTGGTTTGCGCTGATTGCTTTATATACTATACTTGCCAACTACCCTGGTTTAAATCCCCTCGTCCCTTGAGGTTTTAGTCCCGTGCTGTGTCCCAATATCATAGTGTGAAGTGCTGCTACTAATGCTGCCCAGCTCTGCCCTATTGTTGTGTACAGATGACTCTCACCTGCAGACCTTGTGTTTACATGTACATTACCAGCATTCATATGTAAATATCAGTGGCATTCATATGTAAATAGCGGCAGCCGGCGGCATTTATATGTGTATCATGACCCCCTGAGGTCATATCCACAGTAATCTCTAGCAACCAATCCACAAGCAGAAATCACATGCTGTAATTCCTAGCAACTAATCTGTGAACCATAATATGTGCTGTAACCTCTAGCAACCAGTCAGTGAGCAGTAATGATACACTGTAACCTCTGGCAACAAATCGCTGCCTGATCTGATTCAGTAAACTGATTTTGAGTCTAGCTGCTATTTATTGTATGTCTCAGAGCAGGTGGAGAGCAAAATTGCAAGAAAAGTTTTGCCCAGGGTCCAATCAATATTAAAGACGGCCCTGCGCTGGCTGGGTCCCTGGCTTGATACCCGCTGTAGTTTTCGGATTCTTCACCGTCCCCGGTTGGTGGGAATACTGCTCCGGTACTTGCTTAAGCTACTCACTGTGGTCCCTGGTAATAAGGTGGTTGGTCCCTTAGTGGCGACAGCTTCCCCTCCACCTCCGACCATGACAGGTTCTCTGGCCGGCAGAACCGTCACTTGTGGTTGGACTGCAAGCCGCATTCCTAATCCTGTGCTGCTCTCTTGCTTCAGGATAGGCCCTCAGACAGCCTAGCAGTCAGATGTGCCGGGCAGCACAACACACGTCCACCCAGACAGCCATCCAGGTGGCACACAACCGCAATCACCTGACTCCACCTAAATATACAGGTTCTCCCAGCAGGCCAAGGGATTAACCACCTGAGACCCAGTATACGTCATATGACGTCTTTTTGGTCTCAGGGGTATATCTGAATGATGCCTGTAGCTACAGACATCATTCAGATATTGCCGGTTTCAGCCGGCGATTCCCTGCACCATAAGAACGATCATAGCGGCTGTTCCGCCGCTTGATCGTTCTTACGGGCGGCGGGAGGGGACGCCCCCCCCCTCCCGCCGCCCTCCGGTGCTTTTACCGACTCACCGCTTCCATCGGTGAGTCGGACTCGGGATCCGCCGGCACCGGATGATGCACATAGAGATTTCCGGCGGACCAGATGGTCGCCGGAGTCTCTATGATCGTTCGGAGGCCGGGCGCGATGTTATGACGTCACGCCCGGCCTCTGCATTCAAAAAACGGCGCCGCCTCCGCTGGGAAGCGGTGATCGTTTTTTTTTTTTTTTTGATTTTAGGCTTCCCAGCCTAGAGGTGAGATGTGGGGTCTTATTGACCCCATATCTCACTGTAAATAGGTCCGATCGTGTCATATTCCTATTACAAGGGATGTTTACATTCCTTGTAATAGGAATAAAAGTAATCAAATATTTTTTTTTTTTTTTTTTAAGTTGTTGAACTAAAAAAATAAAATAAAATGAACAATAAAAAGAAAAAAAAAAAAAAATTTAAAGCGCCCTGTCCCCGCGAGCTCGTACGCAGAAGCGAACGCATACGTAAGTCCCGCCCACATATGAAAACGGTGTTCAAACCACACATGTGAGGTATCGCCGCGAACGTTAGAGCGAGAGCAATAATTCTAGTCCTAGACCTCCTCTGTAACTCAAAATATGTAACCAGTAAAAAATGTTAAAGCGTCGACTATGGGATTTTTAAATACCAAAGTTTGGCGCCATTCCACAAGCGCATGCAATTTTGAAGCGTGACATGTTGGGTATCTATTTACTTGGCGTATCTTCATCTTTCACATTATGCAAAAAAATTGGGCTAACTTTACTGTTTTTTGTTTTTTTTTAAAGCAGGAAACTGTTTTTTTTCTGAAAAAAACGCGTTCGAAAAATTGCTGCGCAAATACCGTGCGAGATAAAAAGTTGCAACGACCGCCATTGTATTCTTTAGGGTCTTTGCTAAAAAAACATATATAATGTTTGGGGTTCTATGTAATTTTCTAGCAAAAAAATTTGGAATTTTACATGTAGGAGAGAAATGTCAGAATTGGCCTGGGTCTCAGGTGGTTAACCACTTCAGCCCCGGACCATTTGGCAGCCAAAGGACCAGAGGTCTTTTTTCAATTTCGCACTGCACTACTTTAACTGGTAATTGCGCGGTCATGCAATTTTGTAACCAAACGAAATTTGCGTCCTTTTCTTCCCACAAATAGAGCTTTCTTTTGATGGTATTTGATTGCCTCTGTGATTTTTATTTTTTGCGATATAAACGGAAAAAGAGCGAAAATTTTTGAAAAAAAAAGAGATTTTCTACTTTTTGTTATAAAAAAAATCTAATAAACTCAATTTTAGTCAAACATTTGGGCCAAAATGTATTCAGCCACATGTCTTTAGTAAAAAAAATGCCAATAAGCGTATATTTATTGGTTTGCGCAAAAGTTATAGCGTCTACAAACTAGAGTACATTTTCTGGAATTTACACCGCTTTTAATTTATGACTGCCTATTTCATTTCTTGAGGTGCTAAAATGGCAGAGAAGTACAAAACCCCCCCAAATGACCCCATTTTGGAAAGTAGACACCCCAAGCTATTTGCTGAGAGGCATGTTGAGCCCATTGAATATTTTTTTTTTTAGTCCCAAGTGATTGAATAAAGACAAAAATAAAAAAGATTTTTTTTTTTTTTTCAAAAAGTTGTCACTAAATGATATATTGCTCACACATGCCATAGTTATATGTGGAATTGCACCCCAAAATACATTTTGCTGCTTCTCCTGAGTATGGGGATACCACATGTGTGGGACTTTTTGGGAGCCTAGCCGCGTACGGGGCCCCGAAACCCAAGCACCGCCTTCAGGATTTCTAAGGGTGCAAATTTTTGATTTCTCTCCTCACTACCTATCACCGTTTCGAAGGCCATAAAATGCCAAAATAGCACAAAACCCCCCCAAATGACCCCATTTTGGAAAGTAGACACCCCAAGCTATTTGTTGAGAGGCATGGTGAGTATTTTACAGCTCTCATTTGTTTTTGAAAATGAAGAAAGTAAAGAAAAAAAAAAATTTTTTTTCTTTTTTCAATTTCAAAACTTTGTGACAAAAAGCGAGATCTGCAAAATACTCACAATACCTCTCAGCAAATAGCTTGGGGTGTCTACTTTCCAAAATGGGGTCATTTTGGGGGTTTTTATGCCATCTGGGCATTCCATGGCCTCCGAAACTGTGATTGGCAGTGAGAAGTGAAATAAAAAAATTACACCCTTAGAAAGCCTGAAGGCGGTGATTGGTTTTTGGGGTTCCGTACGCAGCTAGGCTCCCAAAAAGTCCCACACATGTGGTATCCCCGTACTCAGGAGAAGCAACAGAATGTATTTTGGGGTGTATTTCCACATATGCCCATGACATGTTTGAGCAATATATCATTTAGTGACAACTTTTTGTAAAAAAAATATATATATATTTTTTTTTTTCATTATTCAATCTCTTGGGACAAAAAAAAAAAAATATTTAATGGGCTCAACATTGCTCTCATCAAATAGCTTGGGGTGTCTACTTTCCAAAATGGGGTCATTTGGGGGGGGGTTTGAACTGTCCTGGCATTTTATGCACAACATTTAGAAGCCTATGTCACACGTCACCCACTCTTCTAACCACTTGTAGACAAAGCCCTTTCTGACACTTTTTGTTTACATGAAAACATATTTTTTTTTTTTGCAAGAAAATTACGTTGAACCCCCAAACACTATATATATTGTTAAAGCAAAGGCCCTACAGATTAAAATGGTGGGTGTTGCATTTTTTTTTTCCACACAGTATTTGCGCAGCGATTTTTCAAACGCATTTTTTGTGGAAAAAATACACTTTTTTTATTTTAATGCACTAAAACACACTATATTGCTCAATTTTTGATGAAATAAAAAATATGATCTTAGGCCGAGTACATGGATACCAAACACGACATGCTTTTAAAATTGCGCACAAACACGCAGTGGCGACAAACTACATACATTTTTAAAAGCCTTTAAAAGCCTTTACATGATACCACATTAGATTCACGGAGGAGGTCTACTGCTAAAATTACTGCCCTCGATCTGACCTTCGCGGTGATACCTCACATGCATGGTGCAATTGCTGTTTACATATGACGCCAGACCAACGCTTGTGTACGCCTTTGCGCAAGAGAAGGGGGGGCAGGGGTGCTTTTTTTTTTTTTTTTTTGGTTTTTTTTTTATTTATTTAGCTTTTTATTTTATTTTTAAACTGTTCCTTCCATTTTTTTTTCTTTGTTATGATTTTTATTGTTATCTCAGGGAATGTAAATATCCCCTATGATAGCAATAGGCAGTGACAGGTACTCTTTTTTTGAAAAAATTGGGGTCTATTAGACCCTAGATCTTTCCTCTGCCCTCAAAGCATCTGACCACACCAAGATTGGTGTGATAAAATGCTTTCCCAATTTCCCAATGGCGCGGTTTATATCCGGGAGGGGGGACATTCCCTCCCACTGCTTGTAAAAGCAGTCTAGAGGCTAATTACCCGCTAGAATTGCTTTTACATGAAAGCCGATCACTGGCTGAAAAGAATGATACCAAGATGATACCTAAACCTGCAGGCATCATTCTGGTATAACCATTCAAAGTCCAGCAACATACTGGACATATATTGTAATCTTTTTTTTTTCATGCAGCCTCTTGGCTGAACGAAAAAAAGAGATTGATTGGTGGGTATGCCCACCATTAGAATACCTCCCTTCATCCACCCACTTCTAATGATGGGCATACATGCACCATTTATATATGCCGATGCATGGGGGCATCCTCCCGCAAAAGTTATGCCGTGTACACACGGTCGGAATTTCGACCGTATGTACGTGGCATTAGGAGCCAATCGCTCCCCCCCCCTGCTGCCCCCATGCTTCGGCATATATGCTCTTTTTTTTAACTGTGGTGGTGAAATCACCTCCTACAGCGTTGGAGTCGCGGCTTTATGTATCGTGGGAGCAAACGCTGTTGCTGTCAAGATAAATAAATCCGCGTTGCAACTGAATGGCGCACCTGAAAACAAAAAAATGCTCAACACTAAAACACACAGTAAACAAAATTACATACCTGAAAAGCAAGCATGATAAAACATAATAAAACATAATAAAACATAATAAAACATTGCAGAATAGAATGGAGTAAAAAAAGAGCAACAATAGAGAGAGAATAGAGTGAGAGAGAGAACAATAAAACGACAACTATTTTATTTTTTTTTATTTTTTGAGATTCACAGGTAAAAAAGCTCCTGACTGAAGCGACTGAATCAAAACGCTACCACAAAAAAAATGTTAGCGATCGCAGGGATCAGGCCTGACTCTGCGAACGCTGCAGTTATGTGTGCTTAGTGTTTTGTAAGTGACAGTGATCGATCGATACTGCACTTGGGTGGGCTGGGCTGGGCGGAGGGGGAAAACGCAGGTGCTAGCAGGTATCTGGGCTGATCCCGCTAACAATGCGTTTTTTTTTTGGAACCCTAAACTGCTGGGACGCTAGTATAGATCTGATCAGATCAGATATCGATCTGTTCAGATACTGTGCCACTAAGGGAGGTGTATGCTTTGCGCGTGGGTGTTTGCGGTACTGGCACTAACCTGGGGCGACGCAGACCTTATTTGACCCTAAAACCTAATTGATATCACCCGCCGGCGATCAGGGGGTTAAACCGTTATTGGGTAATAAATGGCGGGTGCCCTGACAGTATAAAAAACAAGCTAACTAACCAGCGTCACCCGTAACAGTAATACAAAAAAAAAACTGGTTACCTAGCGACACTAATGCAGCGATCAGAAAAACGATCGCTTAGTGACACTGGCAAAAGGGGGTGAAAGGGTTAACTAGGGGCAATCAGGGGGTTAAACCTTTATTAGGTAATATATGGGGGTACCTGACGCTATATAAAAACCTGACGGGGAACCTAAATAACGAAATAACTAACTGGCTAACCAGCGTCACCAGTGACAGTTATACAGTGATCACTGGTGAAAGGGTTAACTCTAGGGGCAATCAGGGGGTTAAAACCTTTATTTAGGTTGTAATATGGGGGTACCTGACCTATAAACCTATTTATGAACCTATATAAACATGGCGGTTACCTAAAAAAAAAAAATGGTTACCTAGCGACACTAATGCAGCGATCAGAAAAACGATCGCTTAGTGACACTGGCAAAAGGGGGTGAAAGGGTTAACTAGGGGCAATCAGGGGGTTAAAACCTTTATTAGGTAATATATGGGGGTACCTGACGCTATATAAAAACCTGACGGGGAACCTAAATAACGAAATAACTAACTGGCTAACCAGCGTCACCAGTGACAGTTATACAGTGATCACTGGTGAAAGGGTTAACTCTAGGGGCAATCAAGGGGTTAAAACCTTTATTTAGGTTGTAATATGGGGTACCTGACCTATAAACCTATTTATGAACCTATATAAACATGGCGGTTACCTAAAAAAAAAAAATGGTTACATAGCGACAGCAGTGACACTAATACAGCGATCAGAAAAACGATCGCTTAGTGACACTGGCAAAAGGGGTGAAAGGGTTACCTGGGGGGCAATCAAGGGGTTAAACCTTTATTAGGGGGGGGTGGGGGGCTACCTTGGACCTAAAACTAACTGCACTGACAGTTATTACAGTCACACTGACACTAAATGCAGTGATCAGTAAAAAAATGATCACTGCAATTAGTGACACTGTGACTGGGGGGGGAGGGGGTGATCTGGGGGGTGATCAGGGGGTGACAGGGGGGGTGTTTTGTGTGCCTATGTGTACTGGTGTCAGTGTACTGTTGGTGCACTAACCTTTAGATGTTCACAGCTCGGCGTTCCGGTCACATAGACCGGCGCACCGAGCGTGACATCACTTCCTCTGCCTGTGTTTTGATTGACACAGACAGAGGAAGCATCTGATTCGCCAGGAGCGATCGCGAGGGGGTGGCCAGAAACCACTGGCCGTCCCCTCATCCCGGATCGCTCCTGAAGCGATCCCGACCGTCCCCGCCGGCCGGGGGGGGTCCGATCGGACCCCCCACCCGCCGGAAGAATGGCACGTACAGGTACGTGGTTCTGCCTGTACGTGCCATTCTGCCGACGTATATATACAGGGGGCGGTCGGCAAGTGGTTAAAGAAAACCCCTGTTCATTGGCTGAAATACCCCATATACCCATAATCTGACCTTGCAGCGCCCTTCTCATATCTAATGCCACCAAGTACACGGCCACCTAGCGGCAAAAGAGAGAAGTGAACAATTACAGACTTAAAGTGAAATCAACCGATCCTCAACAATTAACCCAGGTAGATATACCTGGCAGGTAAATTTAGGAGCAACCCTGCCTAAACACCAGTGGGCTACAGTAGGAATCTGCAACAAAGTTTGTTAAAATCCTTGCAATGTACATAGATCACCCAGAGGGAAATGTTTTTTTCTCGACAAAAGTGGAGTTACGCTTTAAATATATATGAACAAAAAAGTGTAATTGATACCCAAAATGTACCATAGCTCAATACATAATATCCCAATAAATATAGTGAACAAATTAGTGAATAAAAAGGTGCGGGGTCTTCGCACTAGCTGATCGTCACCAGAGCTTCTGATGGTAGACATGGGTTTCCCTTAGTGCAGGTTTCAGCCCTCAAAAAGCCCCCAACAAGAAGGGAGCAAGTGGGGGTCAGGTAGCAGATGAAGGAACAAGCAGAAGTGTGATTCTAAAGACTATTTTTTTCGCTTAAAATAAAAAATAGGTTATACTTATCTTTACCTTCTTTTTTGGTGGCCCCCTGTGGGCGTTGTGCGCTCCTTCTTCCTACAAATGCTCCCTCTTACGTGCTCTAGAGCTGGGCTGTGCCACCCCCACCCGGTCCGCGCAATTACCACCCCCACCCGGTCCGCGCAATTACCACCCCCACCCGGTCCGCGCAATTACCACCCCCACCCGGTCCGCGCAATTACCACCCCCACGGTCCACGCAATTACCACCCCCACGGTCCGCGCAGTTACCACCACCCCCAGTCTGCGCAATTACCACCACCACCCCGATCCGCGCAATTACCAGCACCCCCCCCGATCCGTGCAATTATCACCCCCCGATCCGTGCAATTATCACCCCCCGATCTGCGCAATTACCACCACCCCCCGATCTGCGCAATTACCACCCCCGGTCCGCGCAATTACCACCCCCGGTCTGCGCAATTACCACCCCCACAGTCCGCGCAATTACCACCACCCCCCCGATCCGCGCAATTACCACCCCCACAGTTACCACCGTGGGGGTGGTAATTGCGCGGACCGGGTGGGGGTGGTAATTGCGCGGACCGTGGGGGTGGTAATTGCGCGGACCGTGGGGGTGGTAATTGCGCGGACCGGGTGGGGGTGGTAATTGCGCGGACCGGGTGGGGGTGGTAATTGCGCGGACCGGGTGGGGGTGGTAATTGCGCGGACCGTGGGGGTGGTAATTGCGCGGACCGGGTGGGGGTGGTAATTGCGCGGACCGGGTGGGGGTGGTAATTGCGCGGACCGGGTGGGGGTGGTAATTGCGCAGACCGGGTGGGGGTGGTAATTGCGCGGACGGGGGGGGTGGTAATTGCGCGGACCGGGGGTGGTAATTGCGCGGACCGGGGGTGGTAATTGCGCGGACCGGGTGGGGGTGGTAATTGCGCGGACTGGGTGGGGGTGGTAATTGCGCGGACCGGGTGGGGGTGGTAATTGCGCGGACCGGGTGGGGGTGGTAATTGCGCGGACCGTGGGGGTGGTAATTGCGCGGACCGTGGGGGTGGTAATTGCGCGGACCGGGTGGGGGTGGTAATTGCGCGGACCGGGTGGGGGTGGTAATTGCGCGGACCGGGTGGGGGTGGTAATTGCGCAGACCGGGTGGGGGTGGTAATTGCGCGGACGGGGGGTGGTAATTGCGCGGACCGGGGGTGGTAATTGCGCGGACCGGGGGGGGGGGGTGGTAATTGCGCGGATCGGGGTGGTGGTGGTAATTGCGCGGACTGTGGGGGTGGCAATTGTGCGGACCGTGGGGGTGGTAATTGCACAGACCGGGTGGGGGTGGTAATTGCGCGGACCGGGGGGGTGGCAATTGTGCGGACCGTGGGGGTGGTAATTGCACAGACCGGGTGGGGGTGGTAATTGCGCGGACCGGGGGGGTGGTAATTGCGCGGACCGGGGGTGGTAATTGCGCAAATCGGGGGGGGGGGGGGGTGGTAATTGCGCGGATCGGGTGGTGGTAATTGCGCGGATCGTGGGGGGTGGTGGTGGTAATTGCGCGGATCGGGGGGGGTGGTAATTGCGCGGATCGCGGGTGGTAATTGCGCGGACTGTGGGGGTGGTAATTGCGCGGACAGTGGGGGTGGTAATTGCGCGGACCGGGGGGTGGTAATTGCGCGGATCGGGGGGTGGTAATTGCGCGGATCGGGGGTGGTAATTGCGCGGATCGTGGGGGTGGTAATTGCGCGGACCGGGGGTGGTAATTGCGCGGATCGGGGGGTGGTGGTAATTGCGCGGATCAGGGGGGGGGTTATTGCGTGGATCGTGGGGTGTTGGTAATTGCGCGGACAGTGGGGGTGGTAATTGCGCGGATCGGGGGTGGTAATTGCGCGGATCGGGGGGGTGGTGGTAATTGCGCGGATCGGGGGGGGGGGGCGGTGGTGGTAATTGCGCGGATCGGGGGTGGTAATTGCGCGGACTGTGGGGGTGGTAATTGCGCGGACTGTGGGGGTGGTAATTGCGCGGACTGTGGGGGTGGTAATTGCGCGGATCGGGGGGTGGTAATTGCGCGGATCGGGGGGGGGTGGTAATTGCACGGATCGGGGGGGTGGTGGTAATTGCGGACTGGTGGGGGTGGTAATTGCGCGGACTGTGGGGGTGGTAATTGCGCGGACGGGGTGGGGGTGGTAATTGCGCGGAACGGGGGGGGGTGGTAATTGCGCGGATCGGGGGGGTGGTGGTAATTGCGGACGGATTCTGTGGGGGGGCGGGGTGGTGGTAATTGCGCGGACTGTGGGGGTGGATCGGGGGGTGGTGGTAATTGCGCGGATCGGGGGTGGTGGTAATTGCGCGGATCGGGGGGTGGTGGTAATTGCGCGGACTGTGGGGTGGTGGTAATTGCGCGGATCGGGGGGTGGTGGTAATTGCGCGGATCGGGGGGTGGTGGTAATTGCGCGGATCGGGGGGTGGTGGTAATTGCGCGGATCGGGGGGTGGTGGTAATTGCGCGGATCGGGGGGGTGGTGGTAATTGCGCGGATCGGGGGTGTGGTAATTGCGCGGATCGGGGTGGTGGTAATTGCGCGGATCGGGGGGTGGTGGTAATTGCGCGGATCGGGGGGGGGTGGTAATTGCGCGGATCGGGGGGTGGTGGTAATTGCGCAGATCGGGGGGTGGTAATTGCGCGGATCGGGGGGGGGGGGGGGGGTGGTGGTAATTGCGCGGATCGGGGGGTGCTGGTAATTGCGCGGACCGGGGGGTGGTGGTAATTGCGCGGACCAGGGGGGTGGTGGTAATTGCGCGGACCGGGGGGGGTGGTGGTAATTGCGCGGACCGGGTGGGGGTGGTAATTGCGCGGACCGGGTGGGGGTGGTAATTGCGCGGAACCGTGGGGGTGGTAATTGCGCGGACCGGGGGGGGTGGGGGTGGTAATTGCGCGGACCGGGGGGGTGGTATTTTTTGCGGACCGGGGGGGTGGTAATTGCGCGAATTGGGGGTGGTAATTGCGCGGATCGGGGTGGTGGTAATTGCGCGGATCGGGGGGGTGGTGGTAATTGTGCGGATCGGGGGTGGTGGTAATTGCGCGGATCGGGGGGTGGTGGTAATTGCGCGGATCGGGGGTGGTAATTGCGCGGACCGGGGGGTGGTGGTAATTGCACGGACCGTGGGGGTGGTAATTGCGCAGACTGGGGGGTGGTGGTAATTGCACGGACCGTGGGGGTGGTAATTGCGCGGACCGGGTGGGGTGGTAATTGCACGGACCGGGGGGTGGTAACAGTATACAAAGTATAATTTTGGCCGGAACACCACTTTAAGTTAAAAATGTTTTGAGTTTGGAACCAAGTGTTACTAAACCCAGGACCAGTGTAGCCTAGATAGTGACCCCAGGCTAATACAGCCATACACTCCCCCTTTACTTAACCCCTTAAATAAGAGACCACACCATCTTGTGGAGTAAATGGCCGCAACAGCCTTTTATTAAACATAAACTCCAATTAACCACTTCAGCCCCGGACCAATTTGCAGCTAAAGGACCAGGCCCCTTTTTGCAATTCGGCACTGCGTCGCTTTAACTAACAATTGCTCGGTCGTGCGACGTGGCTCCAAAACAAAATTGGCGTCCTTTTTTTTTTCCCACAAATAGAGCTTTCTTTTGGTGGTATTTGATCGCCCCTGCGCTTTTTATTTTTTGCGCTATAAACAAAAATAGAGCGACAATTTTGAAAAAAATGCAATATTTTTTACTTTTTGCTATAATAAATATCCCCAAAAAATATATAAAAAAACATTTTTTTTTCCTCAGTTTAGGCCGATACGTATTCTTCTACATATTTTTGGTAAAAAAAATCGCAATTAGCGATTATTGATTAGTTTGCGCAAAAGTTATAGCGTTTACAAAATAGGGGATAGTTTTATAGCATTTTTATTATTTTTTTTTTATTAGTAATGGCGGCGATCAGCGATTTTTATTGTGACTGCGACATTTTTGGCGGACACATCGGACATTTTTGACACATTTTTGGGACATTTGTCATTTATACAGCAATCAGTGCTATTTAAATAGCACTGATTCCTATGTAAATGACAGTTGTAGTTAGGGGGTTAACCACTAGGGGGCGGGGAGGAGTCAGTGTGACGTGTTGTGTTTATTTTACTGTAGGGGGGCGTGGCTGTACGTGTGACGTCATTGATCGGCGTTCCCGATGACAGGGAACCGCCGATCACTGACAGTCAGTGTAGGAAGCGCGGGGGGAGGTTTGTTTACATAGACCTCTCCCCGTTCTTCAGCTCCGTAACCCGATCGCGGGATACCAGCGGCGATTGGGTCCGCTGGTCCCGCGGCCGGGGTCACGGAGCTCCCGACCGGGTCGCGAGCGCGCCGCTAGCGGCGCGACCACGGGCAGGCACATGCACGATCACGTACCGGTACGTGATTCTGCCTGCCCGTGCCATTCTGCTGACGTATATATGCAGTGGCCGGTCGGGAAGTGGTTAACTAAATTATAAATACCAATAACGATAAAACACAAATGAAACACATAACCAATCAGTTACACCCTGTTTGTTGGTCAGTGACGGAGCTAAGTACTATAAACGTATATATATAATTCCTGTGTATATATATGACTGAACCACCAGGGGGCACTGCGGGATTTTACCGTAACCAACTGGCCTCCAGCTGTAGCGCCCGGAGACAAACGCCTTTCCCACAGTGCAACACGAGTAATCATCAAATTAATTTGATGTACTACACCGGAGGGGCCATCTAATGATGACCACACACCGGAGGGGCCATCTAATGATGACCACACACCGGAGGGGCCATCTAATGATGAGCCCCCCACACACTTACCACCTCCATAACTGCTACTGTCACTGACCAAACAAACAAACACCGCCATAGCCTGAAAGGTTGACACCTCGACCTTGATGGCACCTCCACACCCGCACGGCCGACTGAATACCCTCCTGCAAATCCATAGACCAAAAAATCAATGCCCACGTCTGTTAAGTGGACCCCCATCCTTTCTCAAATACAGACCCACATTCGTCTCCAGCTCCCTGTGACGAATCACCAACCCCCTTTTCAAAGCCAGAAACCTCCCAACCACCTTTATCACCCTGATCCGCGCTTTGTTGATCCGATAAACGGATCCACCCATCCACCATGTTGTTCAGGCCACCATGTCTAATCATACTGGCCACGTGTCCCGGAATGTCACCCGGGGGTACATAAGATCAGCTTTTGTCCGCAATGTAGCGCTACCCCCAGTTAAGAGAGCCGCTGGTTTGTTTTGGGTCCCTGAGTACAGCTCCACCAACCCCCGGCAATTTGGCTCTACCCGCTCTGGCACAGTTAGTAAAGGGGTATGTATCTATGCACATATAACATCACTTATACTCTAAGTGTAATGGGTATGAACTCACAAGCAGACTGCTGAAATAAGAATAACTGGCTTTACTTTGGCAGTAAGGAAAAGAAATAGTAACATGCACTTAAACATATGACTTACAACACATTAGCAGGTCCCTGCAATATGCACTTTAACATGTACACATATATGTAACAACTAGCAATGGGGAAACGGAGCGCCAAGTGTGGCGACCGTCTGCTATGCACCCCTGAGGTGCAATAAATCTATCTGCGCCTACCTAACGGACCAGGCCTGATCCCTAGCAATAGAGCTCAGTCCTTGTACAAGTACAGTGTTCTTCACCGGCAATAAATCTGTAGAGGTGGTGCACATGTAGCTTTAAATGGTGTATTTGTAATCCACAGAAAGTGACATTTGCTGCTCTGAGGTAAATTGTGCCTAGGCAGTTCAATAGGCATAAACGTGTGTATCAATGCAGGATGAGCCTTCCGGCTCTCTCACCAATCCTGGGGTACCGTCCTCAGCTCCGACCGACCGACTGTAGGGAAAAGTCTCCGCTCCGCTGCTGCAGACTCTGAGGGGTGAGAGTCTCTCTCCACCTGCTGCAAGGCCCAGGCTTCAGGCCTTCAGCAGTCCCGGTCCGCACAGGTGTCTCTCTCTCTCAGTGATGTCTGTGTCTGAGTCACCAGCCCAGTCAGAACAGGAAGAGGCGGTCTCTCCTCTTCCCTTTTATATCCTCCCCCAGCAGCCTCTCGGGCGGAAACAGACATCCTCCCGGGAGCCTGGGGAATTATGGGAATTGTAGTCTCTTCCCCTAAAAGGGGTACGACCCCGCTACACACTCCCCCCACTTTGAATCTTTGGTCCCCAAAGACATTGTTCAAACTACAAGCTTTCTTTGAGACAACACGTTCACATAATTCAGACAGAGGAGCTTCCCACCAATTAGCATAGGATGGGGAGCTGTCCTGTCTACAGGTCACTTCAGTGTGGGCGACCTGTTTAACTGTGCCAGAGAGTGAGCTGGGGTTGCCCTCCACCAAATGAACAGTGGATGGGTCAGGGCTTTCAGCACTTCTCCTTGCTGTGGTAACAGAGTCCTCTGAACTTTCTCCCATCTTGGGGTAAGTTAACTTCTTGGGAGGCTTCACAACTCTGCGAGCTCTCTGTTCTCTTGGGACTTCTTCAGGAACACATTCTGGCAACATCTCTGGTTTTGGAACATCTACTTCTTCTTCTTCTGAGTAGAGACCAGGGATATCTTCCCAGCACTCAGGCACAACACTGAATGGCACAAACTCTGTGGCTTCTGGGTTCAATGTGTTATCTTCCACATCTTCAGTAGGTGGAAGATCTATGGCAGAATTTCCTGGAGTTGAGGAAGGCCATAGCCATTCAAGTTCTCCTCTTTCTTCCTCTGGTTGGGGGTCCTGTCCACCCCTAACTTGGGATGTTTGAGACCTAGTGTTAGGCCTGGGGGTATCCAGAATGGAAACAGATTCAGGTAAGTCTCTTGCTGGAGGCATTCTGACTGCTTCAGTGAGTGGGAGCAAATGATTCCTATGCCAGGTCTTCAAAGGCCCCAACCTTCCTTCTGGTTTCAACTTGTAAACAGGCAATCCTGGAAGTTTTCTACAGATGATATATGGCTCTGATCTCCATCTATCCGCAATCTTGTGTTTTCCAGGGATCCCTAGATTTCGTAACAGTACACGGTCCCCAGGCTGTAGGTCCTGTACTCTAACTTTCAAATCAAAGTTCCTCTTATTTCGGGCCCCCCTCTGGTCAGAGGCCGCTTGAGCTTTCTCATAAGCTATCTTCAGACTGCGCCTCAGTCTGTCCACATATCCTTTGTGGGAGGCAGCAGAGGCATGGTCTAGGGAAATGCCAAAGGCCAAATCCACTGGCAATCTTGCTTCTCTCCCAAACATAAGTCGGTAAGGGGAAAAACCTGTCACATCACTTGTGGTGCAGTTATAAGCATGCACTAGAGCTGAAATGTGTTGACTCCAATGTTGCTTCTTCTCTGTTTCTAAAGTTCCCAACATGTTCAATAGTGTCCTGTTGAACCTTTCAGGCTGGGCATCACCTTGGGGGTGATATGGTGTAGTCCTAGTCTTCTCTACTCCCAGAGAATCTAGTAGCCTCCTGATCAGGCGACTCTCAAAGTCCCTTCCTTGGTCTGAATGGATTCTCTGTGGCAGTCCATAGTGAACAAAGTACTTCTCCAGAAGTACCTTGGCTACTGTAGAGGCCTTCTGGTCCTTGGTTGGGAAAGCCTGAGCATAACGAGTGAAATGGTCGGTTACCACCAGAACATTTCCCAATCCACTCAAATCGGGTTCAAGGCAGAGAAAATCAATGCATACCAGATCCATTGGGCCTTGACTTTGTAGATGGCCCATTGGGGCAGCTTGATGGGGTAAAGTCTTCCTCTGAATGCATCTTGCACAGGAATGGCAATACTCCTCCACTTCGGCCCTCATGCAGGGCCAATAAAACCGGTCTCTGACAAGCTGGAAGGTTCTCTCTGCTCCTAAGTGACCATGCTGGTCATGTAAGGCAATCAGCACAGTCTCTCGATGCTTCTCCGGGAGAAACAACTGCCACTTGTCTTCTGGGCCATCAGAGGGGCCCCTTCGGTAGACTACCCCCTGATGCACCTGTAACTTGTCCAACTCTCTCCTCAGTAGGCGAGCTTCTTTAGAAGGGTGAAGGCGAAGTCCCTCTGGACTCTGGTCTTCCAGGGCTTCCAGGACCAATTTCCCCATGGGGTCTTCCAATTGGTCACACCTTAACTCTTTCTTGGACAGCTTCGGTAGGCACTCTTCTGCTAGTTGAGTTACCCCACAGTAACACTTTGGGACTCCCACTGTGGTAACTCCTACCTCTTCAGCTCTGGATCCTCCTCTGGCTTGGAGTTCAGCCCCCTGGCAGAGGGCTCGCACTCCATCTGGTGCCACTTGGGTCCAGTCTTCCCAGTCATCGACCATGACATGGGATCTTCGGGACAGGGCATCTGCATCCCTATTTCCAGCCCCTGGTCTGTACTTGAGGCTGAAGTTGAATCCAGACAACGCCGCCAACCATCTGTGTCCAGTTGCATCCAGCTTGGCGGTGGTGAATAGATAGGTCAAGGGGTTGTTATCTGTTTTTACAGTAAACTCGGCCCCATACAAATAGTCTCTCAATTTGTCAACAACTGCCCATTTGAGGGCTAAGAACTCCAACTTGTGGGTGGGGTAGTTCTTCTCGGAGGGGGTCAGGCTCCGGCTCACATAGGCCACTGGTCGTAGCTGGTCTTCATACTCCTGGTAGAGTACTCCACCTAGGCCCTCATGGCTGGCATCAACATGTAGCTCATATGGTCTAGTGGGATCAGCGTAGGCCAAAACTGGGGCTGTAGTGAGACTTCTCTTCAAGGTTCTGAAAGCCTCTTCACACCTTGAGTTCCATTGGTCTTGGACTGACTCACCGGACCTCCTAGGCCCCAATCCATCTTCCTCTCCTTCTGTCTTGAGCAGCTCGTTGAGGGGTTTGGCAATGCGGGCAAACCCATCCACAAACCTGCGGTAGTAGGAGCAGAACCCCAAGAAAGACCGAAGTTCTGTAACTGTTGTGGGTCTTGGCCACGAAGTAACTGCCTCCAACTTCTCAGGGTCTGTAGCCACCCCTTTTTCAGACACTATGTGTCCCAGATAGTTCACAGAAGACTGATAGAACCGACACTTCTCGGGAGAAAGTTTGAGTCCCTCTTCGCTGAGCCTCTTCAGTACTTTCTCCAATCTGGCTTCATGTTCTTCCAAAGTCTTTCCAAAGACAATGACATCGTCCAGGTACACAAGGACTTCTATGAGGTTCATGTCTCCAACTGTCCTTTCCATTAGGCGTTGAAACGTAGCAGGAGCTCCAGATAGGCCCTGAGGCATCCTGTTGAACTCAAAGAATCCTACTGGGGTTATGAAGGCAGTCTTTTCTCTATCTTCTGGATGCATGGGGATTTGGTAATACCCACTCTTGAGGTCCATCACACTGAACCACTTAGCTCCAGATAAACTCTGTAAGGCATCTTCTATCCTTGGCGTGGTGTACTGGTCAGGAATGGTCCTCCTGTTGAGAGTTCTGTAGTCAATGCAGAGTCTCAATGACCCATTCTTCTTCCTGACTACCACAATTGGGGAGGCATAGGGGCTTCTGGACTCCCTAATCACTCCCGTCTTCTTCAGTTCCGCAAGCTGCTCCCTCAGATCCTCCAGATCTGCTAGCGGGACTCGCCTGACTCTTTCTCTGAATGGCTTGTCCTCTTGCATGCGGATTCTATGGGTGGCACTCCTCGCACACCCCACATCAAACTCATCTTTGGAGAAAATCTTCTCCCATCTGGTCAGCTGGGCCTTGGCTCTCTCTTTCCAAGCTCCAGGTAGGTTAGGGTTTTCCATGGAGAGTTTCTTCCAAACATCTTCTCCTTCACCCGTCCCCTTCACTTCTGACCAGCCAACTGGGACAGCAGGACTCACCTGTCCCAGAAGCATCCTGGCAGGGATCTCCACGGGCTGCTCCGTGGGGTTCCTTACACTGACAGGGACTCTTCCTCTAGCCTTCTTCAGGTCCTTTAATGAGATTACTTCTGGTATCACTTCCAGACCTGAGTGACCCTCCATTGGGTCGGGTTCCAACATTACAAATGGGCCAGGCTGCTCCCAAGTAAGTTTCACCGTGGCTCTCATGCAGGTCACCTCTCCAGGCTGTAACACTGCTCCTTCTTTTCCAAGCCTCCATACCCTTCCTATCCCCTCACTTGGGGTCTTCTGCTCTAGGACCAACCGCTGATAGGCTGCCTTCAGCATGGGATGGATCTTGGGAGGTGAAAGATTCTCTTTCTTCACCAGGGGGGTCAGAAGCCTTCTGACTAGATCCGTGTTCGTCCCTATAATCAGGGACGTCTTGCTGGTTCCTGGTGGGCGGGGACATACCACTGCTAAGGTGTCGAACACTTCAGACTTCCCAGCTACGGATGGGTCAAACGTCAATCGTATGGGTAAGTATCCATCATAGGGGAAACTCTGAGTTCCCAGTCCCCTTATCTCCAACTCTTCTATCTTCTGTATTGGCAGATGACTCAGGTATCTGTCATAGAAGTCCCTGTACAATAGGGTCACTTGGGCTCCAGTATCTAGGAGGGCCTTCGTGTACACTCCTTCCACTTGGATGGGTACAGTAGGAGATGGACCAACTAGCTCTTCTGGGTAAGGCCGAGTTGATGCTGTCCTCTTCTTTGGACTCTTTTTCTTCTCACTGGATTTGCGCTTGCTCCTTTCTTGAGCCTGGTATGCATTAATTTTCTCCCTCTTACTGGGAGTGTGAACCCGTTGAGGGACATTGTTATCTCTCACTTTGAAGAGTTCACGTTTAGGAGTGCTGTGTCTCTTCGGAGGGGTCTTGCCCCCCTTCTCTGGAGTGCACCTTGGGTGAGGATCCCTGGGTTCCTTCTGAGGGGTTTGATCTCCTCGCTTTCTCTTCCTGTTATGCTTCTTGGAGCTCACTGAAGGTGATGGGCACCCGGTTGACTCCTTCACCGGGGCCCTTTGGCGTTTCCCGCCGGCTGGCGGCTTTCTGCCTTCTTCTTCTTGGGACTGGAACATACAGCTGCAATATGACCAATTCCTCCACAATTAAAGCAAATCATCTCACCGTAGTCAGGTGGGGATGCTGGTGCTGGAACAGCTGGAAACAATTCCCTCCTGCTTGTTTCTTTCTTGGGACTGGGCGTCTCTTTCGCCACTAGAGATGTCAGTATCTCCATCATCTGGGACATCTGCAACTTCAGGGCATCTACCTCTGTGTCTCCTTCAGGGGTTAAGGCCGACCTGACCGTGGCCACTGGAAGTTTTGTAGACCCCATCACTTGCTTTTCCCGTTTCTCTTCCAACAGGGCCTCTTCTTCTCTGACCACTCGAATGAGATCGGGGTAGTCCAGGCTCTTCCCATCCTGCCGGGTGCGTAGAATTAGTGCGACAGGGTCTAGGGGTTGGGCTCCCCTGACCACCTGCTGGGCACGGGCTTCATCTACCTTCCCCGGATCTATCCCCTTCTTCAGGATAATCCTATGCAGGATCTTGTCTATGCGTCCCATATACTCTGACAGCTTCTCCCCTGTCTTCTGGTAACAGTGTTCCAGTTGATAGGTAAGTTCTGTGATTTTTTCTGTCCCACCAAACACACTTTCCAGGATGTCTATGTAGTCCTGGGCAGTGCAATCCTTTTTACTTGTCTTCAGATTGCGTATGGCCTCTAAGGCAGGTCCTTTTAGGCTCTCTACAATCCTTTGCTTCTTTCTGCCTTCTGAGACCTCCCATTCTTCTAAGGCCTGCGTGGCGCCATCTAACCACTCTTCAAATCCCTCTTCTCCCGAGGGCACAGGTGTCCTCCCTGAAAACATCCGGAGTTTCCTGTATCCCGACATTGGGTAATCCCCGGGGTCTCTTCTGCACTGAGTCACAATCTCCCCTAGGACAGCACACAGTTCTGCACTAAGAGTAGTTTGTGCGGGTGCGGGACTTTCCGCGCCCTTCTGCTCTTCCTCCTTTGGGGATAGCATGGCTTCCATAGGAGAACAGTCTCCCTTGCGCGGCAGCGCATGCAGCACTTGATAGGCCTGACCATTCGGTGCTTGTATGCTTTGGCTCCTGAACTGCTCTGGAGTCTCTTCCTGCCATTCTATTAAGGCATATGTATGCCCGGCATCATTTCTCATGTCCATTATCCATGGCTTTTGGCATGGGGATAGGGACATTATAAGCTGCTTGACTGCCTCTCTCTGCCATATCCCTGGCAGTTCAATGACTGATGCTGCGGCTGGGTCAGTGGCCCATAGTGTGTACCACTGTCCCACTTCTATCGGGTCCATGCCGGTACCTTCTGGCGGGTTTTCCCGCTGACTCAGGATCCCGGATTACGAGCCCCCACGTGTAGCGCTACCCCCAGTTAAGAGAGCCGCTGGTTTGTTTTGGGTCCCTGAGTACAGCTCCACCAACCCCCGGCAATTTGGCTCTACCCGCTCTGGCACAGTTAGTAAAGGGGTATGTATCTATGCACATATAACATCACTTATACTCTAAGTGTAATGGGTATGAACTCACAAGCAGACTGCTGAAATAAGAATAACTGGCTTTACTTTGGCAGTAAGGAAAAGAAATAGTAACATGCACTTAAACATATGACTTACAACACATTAGCAGGTCCCTGCAATATGCACTTTAACATGTACACATATATGTAACAACTAGCAATGGGGAAACGGAGCGCCAAGTGTGGCGACCGTCTGCTATGCACCCCTGAGGTGCAATAAATCTATCTGCGCCTACCTAACGGACCAGGCCTGATCCCTAGCAATAGAGCTCAGTCCTTGTACAAGTACAGTGTTCTTCACCGGCAATAAATCTGTAGAGGTGGTGCACATGTAGCTTTAAATGGTGTATTTGTAATCCACAGAAAGTGACATTTGCTGCTCTGAGGTAAATTGTGCCTAGGCAGTTCAATAGGCATAAACGTGTGTATCAATGCAGGATGAGCCTTCCGGCTCTCTCACCAATCCTGGGGTACCGTCCTCAGCTCCGACCGACCGACTGTAGGGAAAAGTCTCCGCTCCGCTGCTGCAGACTCTGAGGGGTGAGAGTCTCTCTCCACCTGCTGCAAGGCCCAGGCTTCAGGCCTTCAGCAGTCCCGGTCCGCACAGGTGTCTCTCTCTCTCAGTGATGTCTGTGTCTGAGTCACCAGCCCAGTCAGAACAGGAAGAGGCGGTCTCTCCTCTTCCCTTTTATATCCTCCCCCAGCAGCCTCTCGGGCGGAAACAGACATCCTCCCGGGAGCCTGGGGAATTATGGGAATTGTAGTCTCTTCCCCTAAAAGGGGTACGCACCCGAACCGACAACCTTATCCCCCAACCTTAACATCCTGTACCAACCAACCCCCCGCCACCCTTTTGATGGACTGTCCAACCTTAATGCCAACAGGTTTGCAACGTAATTGGACGCAGAGCGTCCCTGCTCCCGTGCCATCCTGCAACCCTTGAATGCCTGCTTACCCAACAATCTTCCGTCAACTCCTTCTTCCCTTTCAATTTAACCAAAGCGCCAGCCCCAGCCGTCCCCTTTTCCATGACTGGCACTGACTTACCCGCTTCCATAGTCCCGAAGACAAAATAAAGCAACAACAACCTGACCGCTAGATCTTCCAACGTGACCTCTGCCCCAACCCGTAACCCAGTCCCTTCCGTCCATACCTTTTCATAAGCTGCCTCATGTACTGACCGTTGTATCCATCCCGCGGCGGTACCAACGCCAAGTCTCCAATCCAGCCCGGGCACAGGAAACCCTCCTTCTTCACTTCCGGTGCCAGCTACCTGAACTTGTCCCACTGAAAGCGCGACAAAACGTAAGCAAGAGCGTTGTCCACTATCGGGATACACCCAGCATAGAGAAAGATCTTCAACTGCATGCAGCGCAACGCCAACTGTCGCCTCAACCGTATGACTGGTGGCGAACCTACTGACATGTTGTAGATACACCTGTACAGCCTCCATGATGTCCCAGTTCAACCGCAATTTTAGATTCCGGCAGAACCGCACCCCCCTTTCCAATGCCAGCACCACTTGAAACAGTTCCAAGAGCACCAGGTTTCAGAAGAAAAACCTGCCTCCCTCCATGATTGTGGCCATGGTTCCGCACTCCAATGCCCTGGAAGACCGCCCCATAGCCATTCAATCCCGCGGCGTCCGTCGCCAACTCCCCCACGAAGTTGCTCACTGGTCCCGACATCCAAACTGACCTGCCATTGTGCTCTGCAAGGAAATTATACCATACCTGTAGCCCCACCCTATGGTCCCTTGTCATCCTAACGAAATGTGTGGGGCCTTTACCCCTGCCGTCGCCGCTGACATCCGTCAACAGAAAAATCCGCCACATGAGAATGATCCTGCATGCGTAATTCAATTTTCTTAACCATGATTGCAACATACGCCCATTAATTTTTCTAAAACCATGGATCGCCCGAATCTCCTTTTAGTTAGGTGCCAAAGGCCCCGAAACCTCACCGTACTGTGCAGCAAACGTTGACAGTAGTACTGCCCACACCTCAAAAGGGAGGGCCCACACTGAGAAAATCATCCACATAATGGATGACGGCATCAATCCCTGTGACATCTCTCACCCCCATTCTATAAACCAACTAAACGCTGCAACCCAGCGCAAGAAATAGAACCACCCCTTGTCCAACGCCCATCTACGTAAAATCGGTCCTGCCCACAGCAACCCACCCCACGGAAACTGTCCGGGTGCAACCATCTGCACGCTGATTCCCTCACAGAGTTTGCCATCAATGCTTCTTCTCATACCGCCTAACCCACCTGACCGCGGCATCAAAAGATGTGTACGACACCGCATGAGCTTCCAGATCAATAAAATCATTCACCAAACCTCCTTTGGTAAGGACAAATGATGGATCAACCGCAATTCATTCGGTTCCTAATTAGGTGACCACCCCTAATGTGGAAACCACCAAATACTCAAACGTTTTTTTGGCCATTAACTTGCCAACACACTCCCCACTGCTTTTTGGCCGGAGATCCCGACACGTGGCTGCCTACGCCCCCCCCCCCCCCCCTGAAATGACTGCGCTCGAGTTTTGCCGGCGCCGTCAACCTTATCCAGAGGCTAATAGCTCCATGTTCCCGCCGTGGCGCAGGCCCAACCGCCTGTCGCTGACTGAACTGTTCGCCCTGGCATAGCCACGCGGTACTGCCATACACCCCGTAGGCCCACCCGACCGCGTCCCTGTAACCAAAACAGCTCTGATCAATGCTCGGGTTTCTTTTCCTATCCCCCAGCAAATATGGCGAATGCCTGTAGCCAATTTGCAAACGTCTGTGGGACCAACCGGTATCTCCTCTTCTCCCTGTCGTCTTTTTCAGTGTCATCCGACTTCCCCCTATCCAGATTAAACTTTCCCGGGGTAACAAGGAGAAAATCTCCACCTTTTTCCCCTGTCCAAATCTTCTCCCCGACCTCCTGCTACAAGTACGCTCCCCCTGGTCCCTCGAAGCATCCATACACCTCCGCATTTTGCCGCATCAGCTATCCCCACGATGCCGGATCCCACCGTCTGTTCCGCAGACCCTCTCTCAGCCACACTCACCTTGTTCGCTGTCTGGTTTGGAGCCCCTGTTGCAGCCGCTGTGACCGCCTCTCCACTAGGTGCCCCCCACCATAACCCCCCATCTTGGCTCTGTTCCACCGCCCCCGGTTGGTCTTCTACCGCCAACAACGGCCTGGGAGGTGGTGCCCTGCCCCCCGCATAGGAAGCTACATCCCATAAATTCTGCAGTGCATTTGTAAAAGCTACATCGTCTGTTGACTTACCGGGCTGACGGGCGCAGTCCCCACAGCCGATGTGCTGACCTCCACCGACGGGAAAGAGCGGCTGGGCTCCTCTTCCTCTGACCATTCGCCTTCTGCTCTGCTCTCTTCTTCCTGTGGAGACAAAACGGAAGCCACCTCTGAGAGGGGCTCCCGAAAACAACGTGCCTCTGCCTTCCCGCACTTGTCCCCCGCCTGATCACTGTCTCCGCCGATCACTCGCCTCCCCCTTTCTTGAGCAGGCGGGCCGGTCCGGGCACCACTCCTGCCTTGCGGCACTTTTTCGGCTGGTGGCGTCCGCCCACCCTTTGGTCCGCGTGACGAACTGCCCGTAAGCCACACTCTGGCCTTTCTGCCCCGGTATCCCTCCCTCCCAGCTCGTGCAGAGCCGCTGAGGGAACTGTTGCCGTGGCTTGTCTGTGAGATGGTACCCCCCTCCTGGCTGTACCCTGAGTGGCCGGTGGATCCCCACCCCTTTGCTCGTGCCGAGCTGCTGAGGGGGACGTTTGTCCTGGAAGCGCCTGTTGTGCCGGCCATCTTCCTGTCCCTGTTAGCTGAGCCAGCTGCCCTGTGACCCCTGCTCTGTCCTCCCCCCAGCAGTGCAGGGCTGCTGGGGGTACTGTGGCTGTCAATAGCTCTACCAACTGTGCCTGGGGATGAAGCTCTGTGTAGGCCCAAGGCCCCGCCTCCCGCACTAGGCCCGCAGCGTTTAGCACGCCTGGGCCCTCCGACCCTGTACCTCCGGCTTCGTTTTTTGCTGGGGGGGGGGGCTGACTGTTCCCCCCTGGGCCTCCACTCCACCCTCGATGGCCCCAGCGACCGACCCGTACGATACCTTTTCAGCGGCCTCGATATCCGCCCACGTGACCCCCGCACCGCCATCTTCCGGCCGCTCCTTCTCGTCTGCCCGTCCGTCCGGTTGTCTCATCCCGCACGTCCTCCACCTGGCTCCGCCGCCACTCCGGTCCTTGCTCCGCCAACCTCCCTCTGCAGCACCAGGCTGTCCTGCCCGTCGGCCATCTTGGATCCAATACTAGTAAGCGAGGAGCAGTGAGAAAACTGCCTCCTCGCGTGCTGCCTTCTCCTTGACTAAAACCATTAGTCCCGCCCCCCTCTTTTATATGGCCACTCCCCTAGCTGCTTACAGGGCCAGCCCTGCCTGGCCACCCCTTTACATCCTCCCTGTGTGTCACTAGACACCTTGTCATGTCCGGCCCTCCCCTACCATTACCCTGCGGTCCATTTTCGCTCCGGCCCTTTCTGGACCCTGCATGCACTATATCTGGTCTCCCACGTTACACAGAACACAGAAAGTAAATATAAACTGCTAAATGCCTTTCTCTCATCAGCAGTCGTGTGACTTCTATCAGTGTCTGGTTAAAGCTTGTAGGAGGAGTTTTCATTCTACTCGGACTGTCCTATGAGACTACAGGATCCCTTAGGCCCCTTTCACACCGGGGCGTTTTACATGCGGTACAGCGCTAAAAATAGCGCCTGTTCACCGCATGAAAAAATCCGGCCCCTTTAACTCCAGTGTGAAAGCCGGCGGGCTTTCACACTGGAGCGGTGCGCTAGCAGGATGACAAAAAAAGTCCTGCTAGCAGCATCTTTGGAGCGGGATAGGAGCGGTGTGTTCACCGCTCCTATATCGCTCCTTCCCATTGATTAGAATGGGACACCGCGGTGAAACCGCGGTAATACCGCCGCAAAGCGCCGCTACGACGGCGCTCTGCGGGGGGTCTTTAACCCTTTTTTCGGCCGCTCGCGGGGGGTAAAACCGCACCGCGAGCGGCCAAAAACCGCAGTTAAAACGACGGTAAAGCAGCGCTAAATATAGCGCTGCTTTACCGTCACCGCGGCTCCCCGCCCCAGTGTGAAAGGGGCCTAAACCTCTGTCTAGACAGAGCCGATTGCCCCTGTGCTGATCATAATACGCACCCTTCCAAGGAAAAAAAAATACACACCAAACTGAGCATGTGCAGAGTGCCTCCAAAGGCACTGTACTAACAGGAGATGGATTGGAGACTGTGGAAGAAGGGCAGGATCAGAGAAGACAGGATCAAACAGTCTTTATACAGGATGTGCAGGATTGCCTCCAAAGGCACTGTACTAACAGGAGATGGATTGGAGACTGTGGAAGAAGGGCAGGATCAGAGAAGACAGGATCAAACAGTCTTTATACAGGATGTGCAGGATTAACCCCTTAGGTTCCACAGTGAGTATAACAAGCATGCTTTTCTGCATATACAGACTGATTTTTACTGGTATAGAACACTTTAAGTCACTGCGGCGCGGCGCTGCGCTGTAAAATTCAGCTCAGATTTCCTGATCCTCATATTTATCCCGGGTTAGTGACTGAGAGAGTCCCCTAGATGTAAAAGAGCATTTTAAACCTTTCCAGTGCTGGGGCAGCCCCACTGCAAGGCATCATATTTTTCTCCCCTGAGATAGGCTTTAAAGTGGAACTTTAGGGGGAAAAATGGCACAGACAGGATTTTTAATGTTCCTTATGCCGCGTACACACGAAGGGACTATCCCGCGGGATTATCCGCTGGACTCAAGTCCACTGGACAATCCCCTCGTGTGTGGGCGCCGGCGGACTTTTTGGCGCCAAAAGTCCGGCGGACTAGGTTTTAAGTTTTGTTTTAAAATTGTCCGCCGGACAATCCCGCCGTTAGTAGGCTAGTCCGCCGGACTTTTGAAATGAACGGACTTGCCGCTCATCGGAAAGTCCGTTCATTTAGCACGTGACTTCAGGTAGACGGGGCTAGCGAAGGCAGTGAATGCCGCCGCGCTAGCCCCGTCACCTGGCATGGATTTAAAGGGACGCCGTTTTTTCGGCGTGGGGGTCCCCCCCAAATCCATCTCAGACCCTTATCCAAGCACGCAGCCCGGCAGGCCAGGAAAGGGGTGGGGACGAGCGAGCGCCCCTCCCCCTCCTGAGCCATACCAGGCCGCGTGCCCTCAACATGGGGGGTGCCCATGGCACGGCCCCCCCACCCCAAAGCACCTTGTCCCCATGTTGATGAGGACAAGGGCCTCTTCCCGACAACCCTGGCCGTTGGTTGTCGGGGTCTGCGGGCGGGGGCTTATCGGAATCTGGGAGCCCCCTTTTATAAGGGGGCCCTCAGATCCCGGCACCCCACCCTATGTGAATGAGTATGGGGTACGATGTACCCCTACCCATTCACCTAAGGTGTAAAATGTAAAGTAAAAAACACACAATTTTGAAAAAATATTTTATTGCACTGCTCCGGGGGTCTTCTTCGTTTTCCGCGCCGCCGGTGCCATCTTCTTCTTCTTCTTCTTCTTCTTCTTCTTCTTCCGATGTTGACCCGTCGCTGTCTCTGGCCGGAATGCGTGCTCGGATAAGGGTCTGAGATGGATTTGGGGGGGACCCCCACGCCGTTTTTTCGGCGTGGGGAGTCCCTTTAAATCCATGCCAGGTGACGGGGCTAGCGCGGCGGCATTCACTGCCTTCGCTAGCTCCGTCTACCTGAAGTTACGTTCTAAATGAACGGACTGCTCCGTGTGTGGGCAAGTCCGTTCATTTTCAAAAGTCCCGCGGACTTTGTCCAGCGGATTGTCCGCCGGAGAAGTCCGGGCGTGTGTGGGCAAGTCACACGCTCGGAAGTCCGGGCGTGTGTGGGGAAGTCCCGCCGGACTAGGTCCGGCGGACTAAGTCCGAACGTGTGTACGCGGCATTACAGTTCCTTGAAAAAGTATTCATACCCCTTGAAATTTTCCACATTTTGTCATGTTACAACCAAAAACGTAAATGTAATTTATTGTTTTTTTTTGTGATAGACCAACACAAAGTGGCACATAATTGTGAAGTGGACGGAAAATGATAAATGGTTTTCGTTATTTGTTACAAATAAATATGTGATAAGTGTGGCGTGTATTTGTATTCAGCCCCCTTTACTCCGATACCCTCAACTAAAATCTAATGGAACCAATTGCCTTCAGAAGTCACCTAAGTGGTAAATAGAGTCCACCTGTGTGTAAATTATTCACAGTATAAATACAGCTGTTCTGTGAAGCCCTCATAGGTTTGTTAGAGAACCTTAGTGAACAAACAGGATCTTGAAGGCCAAGGAACACACCAGACAGGTCAGGGATAAAGTTGTGAAGAAGTTTAAAGCAGGGTTAGGTTATAAAAAAATATCCCAAGCTTTGAACATCTCATGGAGCACTGTTCAATCCATCATCTGAAAATAGAAAGAGTATGGCACAACTGCAAACCTACCGAGACATGGCCGTCCACCTAAACTGACAGGCCGGGCAAGAAGAACATTAATCAGAGAAGCAGCAAGGAGGCCCATGGGAACTCTGGAGGAGCCGCAGAGATCCACAGCTCAGGTGGGAGAATCTGTCCACAGGACAACTATTAGTCGAGCACTCCACAAATCTGGCCTTTATGGAAGAGTGGAAAGAAGAAAACCATTGTTGAAAGAAAGCCATAAGAAGTCCCATTTGCAGTTTGCGAGAAGCCATGTGGGGGACACAGCAAACGTGTGGAAGAAGGTGCTCTGGTCAGGTGAGACCAAAATTGAACTTTTTGGCCTTAAAGCAAAACGCTATGTGTGGCAGAAAACTAACACTGCACATCCCCCTGAACACACCATCCCCACCGTGAAACATGGTGGTGGCAGCATCATGTTGCAGGGATGCTTTTTTTTTAGCAGGGACAGGGAAGCTGGTCAGAGTTTATGCGAAGATGGATGGAGCCAAATACAGAGCAATCTTAGAAGGAAACTTGTTATGCCGTGTACACACGAGCAGAATTTCCGACAGAAAAAGTCAGACGGGAGCTTTTCATCATATATTCCGATGGTGAGTATGCCCCATCGGACTTTTTACATTGAAACTTACCAAAAACTATGCATGCTCTAAAGCAAGTACGAGACGGAAGCTATTGGCTTGGCTATGAGTCTGCAAAAGACTTGAGACTGGGGCAGAGGGTTCACCTTCCAGCAGGACAACGTCCCTAAACATACAACCAAAACTACAATGGAATGGTTTAGATCTAAGCATATTCATGTGTTACAATGACCCAGTCAAAGTCCAGACCTAAATCCAGTTGAGAATCTGTGGCATGACTTGAAAATTGCTGTTCACAGATGCTCTTCAATAGGGATGAGCCGAACACCCCCCAGTTCGGTTCGCATCAGAACATGCGAACAGGCAATAAATTTGTTTGAACATCCGAACACCGTTAAAGTCTATGGGACTCGGACATGAAAAATCTAAAGTGCTAATTTTAAAGGCTAATATGCATGTTATTGTCATAAAAAGTGTTTGGGGACCCGGGTCCTGCCCCAGGGGACATGTACCAATGCAAAAAAAGTTTTAAAAACTGCTGTTTTTTCGGGAGCTGTGATTTTAATAATGCTTAATGTGAAACAATAAAAGTGTAATATTCCTTTAAATTTCGTACCTGGGGGGTGTCTATAGTATGTCTGTAAAGTAGCGCATGTTTCCCGTGCTTAGAACTGTCCCTGCACAAAGTGTAATTTCTGAAGGAAAAAGAGTCATTTAAAAGCACTCGCGGCTATAATGAATTGTCGGCTTCCGGTAATACAGAGAACAGTCATTGATATAAAAATAAAAAAATGCGTGGGGGTCCCCCCAAATTCAATTACCAGGCCCTTCAGGTCTGGTATGGATATTAAGGGAAACCCTGTGTCAAATTTAAAAAAAAAAATGACGCGGGGTTCCCCCCAAATATCCATACCAGACCAGGGCCTCATCCCCACAACCCTTGCCCGGTGGTTGTGGGGGTCTGCGGGCGGGGGGCTTATCGGAATCTGGAATCCCCAGATCCCGCCCCCCCGCCCCTGTTTGAAATGGTAACGGGTACATTGTACACCTACCATTTCACAAAGAAAGTGTAACATTTTTTAAAAAAACACACAGACACCGTTGGGATAAGTCCTTTATTAAAAATAAAAAAAATGTAAAAAGATTCCAGCGGTGGTAATCCACTCTCGGTATGCTGCGATGGGTGATCCTCTCTCCGGGGTCCATCGATGGATGATCTCTCCTCTCCAGGTCCAGGGTCCAACAATGATGTCTAGTGCAGCGCATCCTGTCTCCACCGGAGACACCCGGGAATCCCGGCAGCCTGACAGGTCTCTTAGCTGAGGACGGGGCCACCCGTCGCATGACCCCATGCCCCTCTGATGTAACGCAGGTTTCCGTTACATCAGAGGGGGCGGGGTCACCCGCACATCACTGGGGAAGCCCGGGTTTCCCCTTGCGTCAGAGGGGGACAGGGTCACGTGACGGGTGGCCCCGTCCTCAGCTAAGAGACCTGTCAGGCTGCCGGGATTCCCGCTGTGTCTCCGGTGGAGACAGGATGCGCTGCGCTGGACATCATCGCTGGACTCTGGACCTGGAGAGGAGAGATCATCCATCGCTGGACCCCGGAGAAGAGATCACCCATCTCAGGATACCGAGAGTGGATTACCACCGCTGGAATCTTTTTATTTTTTTTAATAAAGGATTTATCCCAACGGTGTCTGTGTGTTTTTTTTGTATTTTTTACACTTTCTTTGGGAAATGGTAGGAGTACAACCATTTAAAACAGGGGGGGTGGGATCTAGGGGTCCCCTTGTTAAAGGGGGCTTCCAGATTCCGATAAGCCCCCCGCCCACAGACCCCCACAACCAACGGGCAAGGATTGTGAGGAGGAGGCCCTTGTCCCCATCAACATGGGGACATGGTGATTTGAGGGGTCACAGACCCCCAAAGCATCCTCCCCATGTTGAGGGCATGTGGCCTGGTACGGTTCAGGAGAGGGGTGCTCTCTCGTCCCCCCCTCTTTTCCTGCGACCTGCCAGGTTGCGTGCTCGGATAAAGGGTCTAGTATGGATTTTTTTTTAAATTTGGCGTGGCGTTCCCCTTAAAATCCATACCAGACCTGAAGGGCCTGGTAATTGAATTTGGGGGGACCCCACGCATTTTTTTTTTTTTTTAATCAATGACTTTCAATGACTGCTCTCTGTATTATCGGGAGCCGACAACTCATTATAGCGGCAAGTGATTTTAAATGACTTTTTTTCCTTCAGAAATTACACTTTGTGCAGGGACAGTTCCACGGGAAACAAGCGCTACTTTACAGGCATACTATACACACCCCCCAGGTTCGAAATTTAAAGGAATATTTCACTTTTATTGTTTCACTTTAAGCAGGGTGTTCCACAGCTTTTCGAATTTGCCGCGAACACCCCAAATTGTTCGCTGTTCGGCAAATGGGCGAACAGGCAATGTTAGAGTCGAGCATGAGTTTCGACTCAAACTCGAAGCTCATCCCTACTCAAACTCGAAGCTCATCCCTACTCTCCATCCAATCTGACAGAGCTTGAGCTATTTTGCAAAGAATAATGGGCAAAAATTTCACTTTCTAGATGTGCAAAGCAGGTAGAGACATCCCCAAAAAGACTTGCAGCTGTAATTGCAGTGAAAGGAGGTTCTACAAAGTATTGACTCAGGGGGGCTGAATACAAATGTACGCCACAGTTTTCACATATATGTAAAAAATTATGAAAACCATTTATTCGTTTCCTTCCACTTTGTGTTGGTCTATCACATCCAGTAAAATCCCAATAAAATACATTCACGTTTTTGGTTGTAACATGACAAAATGTGGAAAATGTCAAGGGGTGTGAATACTTTTTCAAGGCACTGTACCTACCTGTATACCGTGTACACTGAGCTGCACATGCACAGCTCAGTGTACAATTTCAGCAATGTCGACATGAATGAACTCACATGCATGAGAGTGATGCTAGCTTAACCCAAGCAATGAAAATGGCCAAAGATCGGTACCTGGAGGCCGACCAACCGAAGATGTTAATGGCTGATGGGGGGAGCTCCAGTAAGTATAGTTCCGCTTTAAGTCTTAGGGCTCTTTCACACGGGGCTGATCAGTGCAGATCCGCCCCGTGGATATCCGCTTGCTCAGCGGGGATCGCCGGAGCGATCTCCGCTGAGCAGGAAGATGACAGGTCCGTCTCTGCACTCTGTGCAGGGACGGACCTGTCACAGCGCCGCTCTCCCCTATGGGGGATCGGGTGACGACGGACCGTAGAGTCCATCGGCATCCGATCCACTCTGCAGACGGATGGAAACATAGGGTTTTCCTCCATCTGCAGAAACGGACCATAGCGGGCACGGACGATATCGGATGCTCTTCCGCTGACACCCGCTATCCCATAGGGATGCATGTATGTCCGTTTTTCATCCAAAAACAGATGGATGAAAAACGGACATACGGACCGTCCGTGTGAAAGAGCCCTTACTCATTAGAAGTCATGCTTTCCATGATTCAAAAAAGCTTAAACAGCTGTATGCGGTTCAGACTGAATGGCTCAATGACATAAAGTGCAAGAAATGCCTAACACTATTTTTAAAAATGTTCCCTCCCCACCTCCTCCTACATATCCTGCCTCTCCTGCATAAAAGATATGTATACTTACCTATTTTTAAACTGCTCCAGTCCAGTCCTGCAGCTTCAGCTATCCTGCGCCAGTGAGTGGCTGCTGCAAGGGAGAAGAGGGAGCGCTGACATCGGTTGGGCTATAGGAGTCTATGAATGACATCGCCGCTCACAGAATTCCCAGCCGTTGTTGAGTGTTCCCTGAACCAGAGCTGATCGTGATCATGTGACCGTATCGGAGCAGGTTAAAAGTAGGTAAGTTAATATTTTAGGAATAGTTAGACCTAGGCTTTTCTTCCACTTTGAGTTGTGTCTGTACTATACACCAGCAGTTCTGGATGTGCAGTTGGCTATTGGGCCAAACAAAAGGAATTATTTACATGGCTCTGCCCTCTATCCTGAAATAAGAAATAATCCACATATTTTTGTGGTGGAATGAGACAAATGAATATCATCTGTTATAAGAAGACTCTACTGAGCTATGCTAAAGAAATACAGAATACTAAAGATATCATCACCTTTATATCAGAAAATTGCAGCCCTGATTATTTCCACATTCCTTTACATAAATGATGAACACATTTTTTTTTTTTTTTAAATCCAATATAAAGATACATGCAATATACTATGTATACTCTGCATTCAGATATATTTTCACTTGACAATGAAGAACAATGACCACCAGGTGTCGCCACACTCACAATTTTCTAGCACACTTACTTCATTTGTGCTTCTATAACTGTAGTTTGTTCCCCTTATTGTTCTTTTGGAATACAGAGGCAACATATCTGTGATGGGAATTTATTAATTTTCATAATAATCACAATAATAATACTACAGAGTTATCTGTCAAATAATTGTTTTTTTGAGACACTGACTTAAATTATGCCAGCATAATAGGACTATATATTGTATATGAAGACCTCTGATAGCATGGCTTTAATGAATGAAGCCAATGGCCACATCTCTCTCTAAGGGCCAAAAAAATTATGTGGCCCTTAGATAGAGACATAGAAAACATTTGGCCCTTAGAAAACAATATTCCCCTGGGTGATCTATGTACATTACAGGGATTTTAACAAACTTTGTTGCAGATTCCTTCCCTTTTGTCATTCTGAAGAAATAGCTGTTTGTTTGTGTCCATTTGCACAGGGAATCTGTATAGGAGTGGTTGTATAGTTATCAATCAGCTGCTGCACCTGCAGGGCTCTAATGAAGAAATTGACATATCTATCGAAGAGCCCAAAAAATAATGTGGCCCTTACATAGAGACATAGAAAAAAATATTCCCCTGGGTGATCTATGTACATTACATGGATTTTAACAAACTTTGTTGCAGATTCCTTACCTTTTGTTATTCTGAATAAATAGCTGTTTGTTTGTGTCCATTTGCACAGTGAATCTGTATAGGAGTGGTTTTATAGTTATCAATCAGCTGCTGCACCTGCAGGGCTCTAATGAAGAAATTGACATATCTATCGAAGAGCCCAAAAAATAATGTGGCCCTTACATAGAGACATAGAAAAAAATATTCCCCTGGGTGATCTATGTACATTACATGGATTTTAACAAACTTTGTTGCAGATTCCTTACCTTTTGTTATTCTGAATAAATAGCTGTTTGTTTGTGTCCATTTGCACAGTGAATCTGTATAGGAGTGGTTTTATATTTATCAATCAGCTGCTGCACCTGCAGGGCTCTAATGATGAAATTGGCAGTGTCTGCATCCCTTTGGATGTGATTTCCCTTTGAGAGTATCACACCAAGAATGACATTTTTGTTGAAGGGGGAATCCAAAAATCTGACTTGTATCTTTGTCTAGACTTCTGGGAAAATCAGTGGGCCGATCGCACAAGCAGGAAATTACATTTCTGGGGGGGGGAGGGGGGGGGGGGTTCTGTACACCTCTGTGTACAGAATGCCTCCAGGTTGTCATATTGCATTGCATTTTACAGAAAATTACAGAGCTTTTTTTAATAACATTTAATTACAATTCAATTTTTTCCATGAAAAGTGGATTTACCCTTTAAGCAAGGGTCCTACTCACAATATCCACAGATAGCTTTCAGCCACTAGCTTCCATACAACACTCTTCTGTGATATAAGGATCATTCTTTAGACCAGCTTCCACAGGTGATGTCCTCCAGCAAATACCTTTCAATTTCTAGATTGTAAGCTCTAACGATCAGGGCCCTCTGATCCCTCCTGTATTGAATTGTATTGTAAGTGTACTGTCTGCCCTCATGTTGTAAAGCGCTGCACAAACTGTTGGCGCTATATAAATCCTGTATAATAATAATAATAATCCAGATTCCTTCATCTCTCAGCCAAGCACATGCTGAGGCATAACATCAGCTCTTTAATACACAGGCTGTATCCCAGGGGCAACAGCCCCAGGAGAAAAGCGGCACCGTGAGCAAGCCTCCCAAACATTTATCTTCTCTCTCAGCCACCTTCTGGGT
Source organism: Lithobates sylvaticus (assembly GCA_028564925.1). Taxonomy (NCBI): domain Eukaryota; kingdom Metazoa; phylum Chordata; class Amphibia; order Anura; family Ranidae; genus Lithobates; species Lithobates sylvaticus. Next base: position 555,840,576 of record CM053029.1, on the reverse strand, counting down.
ACTCCTCCCAGGGATTGGCTGACGTCAGATAAATATTCATGACTTCCGTGGCTGAACCTTCTATTCTATTCTTTGGAAGCTTCTTCCAGAGGCAGGCAGGAGTAATCCACCCACCACCAAGCATAGGGGATCCTAAAAAAGAAAAAAGAAAATAGATTGTTGCTCCAAGGAGTAAAGCAGAGCCAAAAACAAAAGTTAGGTTAATTAGGGCAGGGCACTACAATACCAAGAGATTGTAAACACAGAACCTTTACCCTTCCAAGGATTTCCTATGGCCTCATGCCCATTGGACATCTAGGGGTTACAAAGCGTAAAAAAAGTAGCAGTGGAGTGACTCCTCAATAGTTAGACCAGCAAGGAAGCAATGCCATAGAGGAAGGCGAGTGGTTTTTCTTTGCTGGTATACCGAATGAAAAACCAAAGTTGCCAACATTGGCAGCATGTCAGAGACCTGTCATAGAGTCTTTCTCACCCCACCATAACCGCCAAGCCTATAAACATCCCATGCAGTAAAAATTTTCTATTACTTTTTTTTAGAATCATTAAAATATAATGCTGGCTAAATTATTTTAATAACTTCACAGTCACAATAAAATAGATCTTCTTTGAAAGGAAACAAGACATAAGGAATACATATAAAAACAGCTACATACCATTCTACACTGCAATGGAAGGGTAGGGCAGCCAAAAATGAGACCATACAAGGCGGAAGAGATGAAAACCTGCATTACTACATACTGTTCTTCAGGAACTTCGGAGTGCTGTATGATTATGGCAACGTGTATCTTGATGAGTAGGTAAGTTTAATGTGTGCCATTGAGTTTACTTAAGGTAATTTCAATTTTTTTTTTTTATAACAGGTACTTATATAGAGCTGTCAAATTACGCAGCATTTTTACGTATAATTTGGACATTTACATCAGTCCCTGCCCTCAAGGAGCTTACAATCCAGGTTTGGCTAGCAGCCAAGCCTGGGTGTGGTATTGTGATCTGGGCTGGAAGTGGCTCAGAGTAGGACTGGGGTAATTCAAAGGTGGCATCACTAGGACCTCCTACTTCTTTCTAGAATATTCCAGTGTTTTCTAGAAAGAGGGTCTGGAGGGGAGGTGGAGCCACCTGGGATGTTCTAAGGAGCCCTGACCAATCCCCAACTAGGATTGGGGGGGGAGATCTCTTTAAATACCCAGGGTCAGGAGTTGTTCGGGTGGAAGAGCTGGAGATGGAGTGCTAGGCTGTCGGGGCCTTTGAGGGAGCTCCCCAGTTGGGGGGGGGGACCTTGGGCCTAGGGTTGGGTGCGGACAGGACCCCTTCTAAAAACACACAGAGGTTTCCTGGACAGGAGGCACAGGAGGAGCAAGAGAGGACAGCAGGAGAGAGCACTGCCGGGCAAGTCTCCAGGGAGAAAAACAACTGGTCGCAGCCAGGAGGGGGCTGGTGAATGACATGCACAGGCAGGAAAGGACTGGGGAGGCATGCCTAAGAGGACTGGGATGAAACGGTCTGGGATGGGTGCAGAGCCAGAGGAGTGGACTGTGGTGTCATGGGCAGTGGAGAAGGGCAGCTGGAGCCAGGATGGCTGGCAGGGCCTGAAGATGGATTACTGGGCTCAGTAGCCGCATGTAGGACACCTAGCACCAGAAACATTTTCTATTTTTGCTACACTACAGGTCCCTGCCTGCAAAGGGCAATTGCTAAGTCCTGGCTGAGACAGTGTCAGGCCTAACCACTTCGTGCTAGCTGTGCCTGAAAGTTCAAACAAGCGTAGTTCTGGAGGAGCTGAGGAGTGATAGTCTGCGGAAAGAGATGTGCTGGAGTGGAGGCTGGAGTGTATATAGTTGTCCCAAGCAAGTTGTACAAGTTTTACTGGGCATCCCATACTTCCCTTACCCCATCCAAGTTCAATCTTCCCAATAAAAAATAAAAAAACTAAGTACATGAACTGTTTTATGTGTCTGAGAGGTGAATGCCGGGCTGGGCAGGGTGAAAGGTGGACCACGATACTCAGCAGCCCCTACGGGGGTACCGCTACACATAGTTACAAGTCCAAGCTGTAACTATCAAAAATATCCACACCTGGGGTTCTTCTTTAATCTGTACAAGCTCCTCACTGCTAGCAATGTTTACACTTTTTGAAATGCTGTACATCTTTGTCTCTAATGCACACATGTAAGATCGCTGTACCATCTGTCAGATACTGTTGTTCTAATGTGTATTTTCCATAAATAAAGAAAGACTTTGTTGCTGGCTGCAGGGGATCTGTTTCATTGCTATTCCCGTTATCATTAATAAATTCTATACAAATTACTTAGCACCATAAAATGATACTCGGTTCTGTATTCTCCAAAAGGGGTGGTACTGGAGGAAGGGGGTGGGTAGGTGCATTTTTTATGCATTTTTACTATGTTTGATGCATTTTCCATTCATTTTAGTGGGAATGTGCGTTTTTGGTGTATTTTTTTTTTTTACCGCACCAAAAGGAATTTAATGGTCATGCATTTTTCTACCGCTTTTGGTAAGGAAAAAAAAACAGAAAAAACACTGATCAGTGTGAAAGCAGAACTCCAGGCACAAACACATCTCTCTAAACCTTAACCACTTCCAGACCAGCCGCCGCAGTTTTACTGCAGCAGGTTGGCTCAGCTGGGCAAATTTGCCGTTACCTTACGTCGCTTTTCCTTTTGGTCACTAGGGGCCCGCAGCGTGTGCCCGGAGCCGATGCGCGTGCCCGGCGGGCGAGATGACAGAGCAAGAACAGGGATCTGTGTGTGTAAACACACAAATCCCGGTTCTCTCAGGGGGGTAGAGACAGATCGTGTGTTCATACTAAATATGAACACCGATCTCTCTCTCTCCTCCTAGATGATCTCATCCCCCCTACAGTTAGAACACAGAGAGGGAATACAGTTAACCCCTTGATCGCCCCCTGTGTTAACCCCTTTCCCTGCCAGTGACATTTATATAGTAATCAGTGCATTTTTATAGCACTGATCGCTGTATAATTGTCAATGGTCCCAAAAATGTGTCAAAAGTGTGCAAATTTGTCCGCCACAATATCGCAGTCCCGATAAAAAAGAAAAACGCGGATCAATGCCATTACTAGTAAAAAAAAATTAAAAAATAAAAAAATATATAAAAATGCCATAAATCTTCCCCTATATTGTAGACGCTATAACTTTTGCGCAAACCAATCAATATACGCGGTGCTAGCAGATATATTTATTATACATTATGTCCGCATCTTCTAACCATCTCCTTTACCATGTCCACATCCTTTAACCTCATCCTGTATCATGTCTGCATCCTCTAACCATATCCTGTATCATGTCCGCATCCTTTAACCATATCCTGTATCATGTCCGCATCCTTTAACCATATCCTGTATCATGTCCGCATCCTCTATCTCCTGTATCATGTCCGCATCCTCTAACCATCTCCTGTATCATGTCCGCATCCTTTAACCTCATCCTGTATCATGTCCGCATCCTTTAACCTCATCTTGTATCATGTCTGCATCCTCTGACCATATCCTGTATCATGTCTGCATCCTCTAACCATCTCCTGTATCATGTCTGCATCCTTTAACCTCATCCTGTATCATGTCCGCATCTTTTAACCATATCCTGTACCATGTCTGCAGCCTCTAACCATATCCTGTATCATGTCTGCATCCTCTAACCATATCCTGTATCATGTCCGCATCCTCTAACCATATCCTGTATCATGTCCGCATCCTCTAACCATATCCTGTATCATGTCCGCATCCTTTAACCATATCCTGTATCATGTCCGCATCCTCTAACTATATCCTGTATCATGTCCGCATCCTCTAACCATCTCCTGTATCATGTCCGCATCCTCTAACCATCTCCTGTATCATGTCCGCATCCTCTAACCATATCCTGTATCATGTCCGCATCCTCTATCTCCTGTATCATGTCCGCATCCTCTAACCATCTCCTGTACCGTGTCTGCATCCTCTAACCATCTCCTGTACCGTGTCTGCATCCTCTAACCATCTCCTGTACCGTGTCTGCATCCTCTAACCATCTCCTGTACCATGACCACATCTTCTAACCATCTCCTGTACCATGTCTCCATCCTCTAACCATCTCCTGTACCATGTCCGCAGCCTCTAACCATCTCCTGTACCATGTCCGCAGCCTCTAACAATTGTTTAGCACTGAAAACAGCCATTTTAGATACTTTTTTGCAATGGCAGTAAAAAATGTGGCTCTGCCAGTAAATTTCATGATTTTTACCAGTAAAAAATTGGTGCTGTTTGTAAATGTTGTCATCCTCTTGGTAAATTTCACTTCGGGGGGGTTGGCAACACTGCGGAGCGGACACGGACCTGTCATCCACCTGCTCAGAGGGGATCAGCAGAAAGATTCACTGCTGAGCAGGCAGATCCGCTGGCGGGGTCCAACCCTCTGAAAGGGGCCTTAGAACACCTGTCAGTTTTGATTGCTGTCTCTGCTCCTGTTAAGAAGATGCTAGGCACTATATGAAAAGTCATTCAAACTCATTTTCGAAAAATAAACACACGGTCATGAGAGAAAATGCTAATGCCATCATGTAAAGACCGAATTTCGAAAAATAAATTGTTCAGTGGACATAAATGAATCCGTTTTTCGTCTGTTTTGTGATATATGCACAGTGTAAACAGTTCAATTTTTTATCAGCTGAGAAACACATTGACCTTTCAATTTATCGTTCGGCAGACGTTTTCCAACCCGTTCCTTCGATTTTTTTTGGCTCTGAAAAAGCGATTTTCTATTTGTGCCATTAACTGGATGAAAAAAAAAAAAGAAACAGTTCAAATGACACAGTTTCTAACACTTTTTAAAAATGATATAATTAGCTAGCAATTTGGAATACACATGGCCTCCAACATAAAAAGAAAGATATTCCAGTTCCTTTGATTTAGATGGCATATAAAGGACTTGCAGATTTGTGGGTAAAACATGCCCAGAGGTAAAACCTTTGCCCAGACTGAATGGTTTCAATAATTCGGGAATCCTGAATTATTTATTGAAAACACATCTACCTTGTTATGCTTTAAATGCAACATTGTTCAGTTGTGTGCTGTTTGTTTCACCAAATAAATAAATAAATGTCTTACAGTCATTATTTCTTTACCATGTAAAATCTGCTGTTTCCTTAGAATTGTTTGTAGTATTAATGTATTTAAATGCATTCCTTGTATTAAAGAGGAACTGCAGTCTGCTCGCATAATTTGTAATAAAAACATCTTTGTCATTCTGAAGCTTCCCTCCAACTACTTTGCATATTTTATATATACTGCGATTCTGTACTTGTCAAATATGCTGCATAAATCTCCCTTCACTGAGTCCGGCTGCAACCATTTTAACTGTGGGCAGCTGAAGCTGCTGTCTGTTCACTTCCTGGATTTCCACAGAGGCACACCTCCAGCTCTACAGCTCTCATTTGCCCTCTTATGACTCATCCCCCTCCCTTCCAAACTCGAGAGAGAGAGAGATCGAGAGAGATCGAGAGAGATCGAGATCGAGATCAAGATCGAGACACACCTCCCAACATTTTGAGATGGGAATGAGCAGAGCCGATCCGCCCTATACGCGGACTACGCAAGCTGCGTAGGGCCCCGCGGCGGATCGGCTCTCCTCGGGGGCCCCTGGTGCCGCTGCCGCCACTGTGAGGGCAGCGGCGCCTGAAAAAAGATGGCCGCGGGGTCGACATGCAACTGCGCATGCGCCCGCCTTTCCGAAAATTGCCGAGCAGCGGCAACAGCGCTGGCGCATGCGCAGTAGCCCGACATGCAACTGCGCATGCGCCAGCGCGGGTGCCGCTGCTCGGCAATTTTCGGAAAGGCGGGCGCATGCGCAGTTGCATGTCGGCCCCGCGGCGATCTTTTTTTCAGGCGCCGCTGCCCTCACAGTGGCGGCAGCGGCACCAGTGACACGATGGCGCCAAGTGGCGCCATTTTTAAAAATAAAACGTCCCCTCCGCAGCCTCTTACCTCCTGGGCCCCCTCCCCCTTGCAGCCTCTTACCTCCTGGGCCCCCTCCCCCTCGCAGCCTCGGACCTCCTGCCCCCCCCCTGCAGCCTCTGACCTCCTGTCCCCCCTCCCCCCTCAAAGCCTCTGACCTCCTGCCCCCCCTTCCTCAGCCTCTGACCTCCTGCCACCCCTTCGCAGCCTCTGACCTCCTGCCCCCCTCGCAGCCTCTGACCTCCTGCCCCCCCTCGCAGCCTCTGACCTCCTGCCCCCCCTCGCAGCCTCTGACCTCCTGTCCCCCCCCCTCGCAGCCTCAGACCTCCTGCCCCCCCCCCCTGCAGCCTCTGACCTCCTGTCCCCCCCCCTTCGCAGCCTCGGACCTCCTGCCCCCCCCCTGCAGCCTCTGACCTCCTGTCCCCCCCCTTCGCAGCCTCGGACCTCCTGTCCCCCCCTGCAGCCTCTGACCTCCTGTCCCCCCCCCCCTCGCAGCCTCGGACCTCCTGTCCCCCCCTGCAGCCTCTGACCTCCTGTCCCCCCCCTTGCAGCCTCTGACCTCCTGTCCCCCCCCCTTGCAGCCTCTGACCTCCTGTCCCCCCCCCTGCAGCCTCTGACCTCCTGCCCCCCCCCCTTGCAGCGTCTGACCTCCAGTCCCCCCCTTGCAGCCTCTGACCTCCTGTCCCCCCCCTTCGCAGCCTCTGACCTCCTGTCCCCCCCCCTTCGCAGCCTCTGACCTCCTGTCCCCCCCCCCCCTTCGCAGCCTCTGACCTCCTGTCCCCCCCCCCCCCTTCGCAGCCTCTGACCTCTCCTGTTGACCCCCACAGCCTCCCACAGCCTCTGACCTCTCCTGTTGCCCCCCCGCAGCCTCTGACCTCTCTGGTTGCCCTCCCCCGCAGCCTCTGACCTCTCCTGTTGCCCTCCCCCCGCAGCCTCTGACCTCTCCTGTTGCCCTCCCCCGCAGCCTCTGACCTCTCCTGTTGCCCTCCCGCCACAGCCTCTGACCTCCCCTGTCCCATCCGCAGCCTCTGACCTCCCCTGAGTCAAGAGAGGGAGCGCAGCCAGGATGGGGGTCATGGGAGAAGTCAGACATGTATGGACTGTGGAGAGGAAACTATGGGATAAAACCAGAGCCACCAAGCTGGAGCCGCCTGACTGAGCCCTGCATGATGCACCTGAGAGGAGGTCAGTGACAGCACCGCCAGGCCAGTCTAGGGGGGGTCAATACAATATTGTAAGGGGGCACTGATATAAAGGTTTCCCCCTTATCAGTAAACCCCCTTATCTTAGTGTTTTCTTTCTCTGGTCACCAGAGTCCTCCCCACAGTCCCAGAGTTCCCCTTTACATCATAGTATGCAGGATTCCACCTTACAGTGCAAGGGGGAACTCTGATGTAAATGGCAATGACCCCGATGTAAGGAGGGGCTTTATAGGGATGCTCTCTGGGGACCCTGATGTAAGGGGGGTGCTCTCTGGGGACCCTGATGTAAGGGGGTGCTCTCTGGGGACCCTGATGTAAGGGGGGTGCTCTCTGGGGACCCTGATGTAAGGGGGGTGCTCTCTGGGGACCCTGATGTAAGGGGGGTGCTCTCTGGGGACCCTGATGTAAGGGGGAGGCTCTCTGGGGACCCTGGTGTAAGGGGGAGGCTCTCTGGGGACCCTGGTGTAAGGGGGAGGCTCTCTGTGGACCCTGGTGTAAGGGGGAGGCTCTCTGGGGACCCTGGTGTAAGGGGGGTGCTCTCTGGGGACCCTGATGTAAGGGGGGTGCTCTCTGGGGACCCTGATGTAAGGGGGAGGCTCTCTGGGGACCCTGGTGTAAGGGGGAGGCTCTCTGGGGACCCTGGTGTAAGGGGGAGGCTCTCTGTGGACCCTGGTGTAAGGGGGAGGCTCTCTGGGGACCCTGATGTAAGGGGGGTGCTCTCTGGGGACCCTGATGTAAGGGGGGTGCTCTCTGGGGACCCTGATGTAAGGGGGGTGCTCTCTGGGGACCCTGATGTAAGGGGGAGGCTCTCTGGGGACCCTGGTGTAAGGGGGAGGCTCTCTGGGGACCCTGGTGTAAGGGGGAGGCTCTCTGTGGACCCTGATGTAAGGGGGAGGCTCTCTGGGGACCCTGGTGTAAGGGGGAGGCTCTCTGGGGACCCTGGTGTAAGGGGGAGGCTCTCTGTGGACCCTGATGTAAGGGGGGTGCTCTCTGGGGACCCTGATGTAAGGGGGGTGCTCTCTGGGGACCCTGATGTAAGGGGGGTGCTCTCTGGGGACCCTGATGTAAGGGGGAGGCTCTCTGGGGACCCTGGTGTAAGGGGGAGGCTCTCTGGGGACCCTGGTGTAAGGGGAGGCTCTCTGTGGACCCTGGTGTAAGGGGGAGGCTCTCTGGGGACCCTGGTGTAAGGGGGAGGCTCTCTGGGGACCCTGGTGTAAGGGGAGGCTCTCTGGGGACCCTGGTGTAAGGGGAGGCTCTCTCGGGACCCTGGTGTAAGGGGGGGACCCTGGTGTAAGGGGGGGCTCTCTGGGGACCCTGGTGTAAGGGGAGGCTCTCTGGGGACCCTGGTGTAAGGGGAGGCTCTCTGGGGACCCTGGTGTAAGGGGGGGGGGGCTCTCTGGGGATCCTGATGTAAGGGGTGGCTCTCTGGGGACCCTGATGTAAGTGGGGGATCCACACTCAGATATGTAAAGATATATATATTGTATACATGTCTGTTCTATATTGTTGTACTTATTCTTTGACTGTTTTGTTTAAAGGAGGGAGGATTGTATTGGGAGCGCTGAAGTGTCAGGTGTGACTGTGTGGCAATGGCAAATGGTTTACATAGCTCACGGCATCACGGGTCAGGTAGAGGGCCCCTCAGCAGAATTTTGCTTAGGGCCCCAGGGAGGTCAGGATCGGCACTGGGAATGAGGGACACCTACTAGCAAAAGGTATGTAGGCATAGGACACACCCCCTTAAAGGAGAATTAACCAAAATGTTAATTAAATCCACAAGGGCTTATTTTTTACCACTACTATTCCTTTATATTGGATTTTAAAATTTACAAATGCAGCAATTTGGATGGAAGGTTTACACTGGGAAACACTTTTTGAAAGATAAAAAGTGCATTTTATATACAACTATATAGATCAGACCAAAATGAGGGACAAATGAGGAGGAAAGAGGGACAGAGGGACATTGCTCAAAATCAGGGACAGTCCCTTGAAATCAGGGACAGTTGGAAGCTATGCATGATGTCATAAGCCTAGGCTAATGACCAAACAAGAAAGAGGAAATGGGCTGTATAAGGTGTTTACTGGCAGAAAAAAAAAAAATGGTTTTACTATACAAAGTTAAAACAACAAGGGCAGAAGATTTAATAGATGGAAAGTTGAAGAACTGACTGAAGTTCTGCCTTTTTCTTTGCGTGCACACCCAATGTATTACCCATTGCAATATTTTAGGGGCCGATGACACTCGAGCACTGCCCTTGCAATCTGCATCGGGTGTCAATACAATGTTAATGACACCTCAAAACGCAGGTCGCAAACACAGTGCATTTGCCCGCACTGGATCGCGTGGTACAAATACCATGCGATACGGTTGCGTTTCCGAAAAGTAGTGCTTGCACTATTTTTGGTGCGGTGCAATCAAAATGAATGGACTGAAATCGCACTGCACAGAACTGCATGTTAATCACTATCTGTATTAATCCTTTCTTTAGAATCTAAAAGATGCCAGGAATGGGTAATACATCGAGCATGCACACCAGCAAAGAAAAAGGGCGATTATACCAGACAGAAGTGCTTTCCACATAAGTGAACATTTCAAGGAATGGTCATTTTCTGGTTATAATAGGAAAAAATAAATAAAAGATTAAAGCTGAACTTAAGACAAACAGCTACTTCAGAACTGGATCACTACAGGATGTACGAACCAGCGGGAGGAACCACAGCAGAAGGTATTGAACCCACCTGAAGTGTTGGATACCTGCAGCGGCCGAGGAGCAGCAAAGGGATGGCTTTTATACACAAGGGCTGCCAGAAAGGTAAGTGCATTTCTTTTTCTATTACAGGTTGCCTTGTTTGTAGAAGTAAGCCTGTAGTGATAGGGTCACTTTAAAAAAAAAATATTAATTTGAGTCTCTTATGTCTGCTTGAAAGCTAGTTCTAAAGCTGAACTACAGGAATTAGGTACAAAATGTACAAACAGCACCGGTTAAATGCTCATTTAGTCTAGGGTTTGCATGAATAAAGTATACTTACCTTATTCCACGCTCAAGCAGGAGCCCTTCAGCTGTGCAACCAGTTTAGCACTGCTGCCTCTATAAGGCACTTTGGGCCCCAGTTGCATGCTTGCCTCCTTGTAGGCAGGTGCAGTCTACTTTCTCCACTGCAGGTGGTGCTCTCTGCAGCAGCACTGCAGTTGGAGAGGAAGTCAAGTGGAACATAGTTCCTCTATGGTTTACTAGGTCACTGGGAAAGCATCTAATCCAGGAGTCTCCAAACTATGGCCCTCCAGTTGTTCAGGAACTACAATTCCCATTATGCCCAGTCATGTCTGTGAATGTCAGTGTTTTACAATGCCTCATGGGACGTGTAGTTCCGCAACAGTTGGATGGCCATAAGTTGGAGATCCCTGATCTAATCAGTTGTTGCTGCTGCCCCATGTGACTCTGGCAGCCTTCTTGGGTCAGGCAGAGCCTTTTTAAAGCCCAAATTTTTGCCTGAATTCGGACCTAAAATGGAACCAAAGACACACAGGACCTCTGTGCAATTCGCTCTGCAGCCGCTTCGGAGATGTGTGAACCGGCTCCATTGAGCAGCTGTCGACTTTTCGACAGCAAAGGTCCGACAGAACGAATCCGCTGGACAATCCGATCGTGTGTGGGCTTCATCGGACCTTTGCTGTCCAAAAATTCTGACGGACTTTAGAAATAGAACTTGTTTCAAATTTTTCTGCCGGAACTCCGCCGGATCCAGTTCCTATCGAGAAATCTGCTCGTCTGTGTGCTAGTCTGACAGATGAAAACCGACGCTAGGGCAGCTATTGGCTACTGGCTATGAACTTCCTTATTCTAGTCCAGTCGTACGTCATCACATTCGATTCCGTTGGCCTTTGGTGTGATTGTGTGTGTCCAAGTCCGTTCGTTCGGAAATTCCGTCGGAAGTCCGCCGAAAGTCCGTCGGAAAAAACATCGGACCTAGTCTGCCGGAAAGTCCGGTCATGTGTATGCGGCATAAGAGTTGCATTGTACCAACTGACCACCAATGCAACAGGCATTTATGCAATTGACCCCTAACGGCTTTAGTGAAGTTTCCCCAATACATAATAATTTTTTCTGGGGTAAAAAGATTGTGAAAAGCTGGCTTATACTTTCAGCCATCTGCTACAGCTTCTAATTTATTTCTGTGATTCTTCCAACACCTTTAACTACATACAAATTTATATAAAAAATAAATCAACCCACACAATGTATTAGGTATTAGAACACAAGAAGCTTTGGATGATGACGAGGGGCACAGTGTGATTGCTATAAGCTGTAATAATCACTCTAGCCTAGATGCTGTGTTTGGTCAGCAGAGTGGAACAGCCCCAGAGAGGAGGTGAGTATTGCAGTGAAAGCTGTTTTTTAATTTTCAAAATTTCTGGCCAATTTGGTATTACCATTGTTTCTAGAACTGAAGTGCTGACAACAGCTTTTTAATTGCTCTAGCAAATGTATTAGAAAAAGCATATATGTTTAAAAAGTTCTGGAATCAAAAATTAGGGAAAAGAAGAAATGATTAGGAGGAAACTGTAGTCCGGAATTCTTTGTATATCCTGGACCTGTTTCCTGATAAATACAAACTAATTTGCTTCCTCTTTTGCAGCCTCCTTTCTTTTGTTTTCTTGTTTCATTTTCATGTGCAAATAAAACTGGTTCATGTGTTCAGTTCACCCACGGCGTTTCAATTAAAGCATTTATTGTAGCATTTGGGTGGTAATATGGAGAAGATTACAGAGAAGATCAAGGAATCAATTAATTTCTGTCCGTCCATCTACAAGTAATCCTTCAGATAGAGGTGAGGGATAGAGAGTGAATCATCACTGGAGTGTTAGATGTCTTAAAGTGGTTATAAACCTCAGACATGAAATATGAACAAAGCATATCCTTGTATCGTGTGTACTTCTCTCAATTAAAAGTACTAAGTATCATTTTTGTCTGGTTCCATACATACCGCACTTATGCCGCGTACACACGGTCGGAATTTCCGATGGAAACAGTCCGATGGGAGCTCTTCAACGGATTTTCCGACCATGTGTATGCCCATTGGTCTTTTTCTGTCGGAATTTCCAACGGACTTTGGATTGAGAACCTGTTCTCAATTTTTCCGACGGAGAACCTTTCTATCGGATTTTCCGATCGTGTGTATGCAATTCCGACACGCAAAATTCCGACGCATGCTCGGAAGCATTAAACTTCCCTTTTATAGTGATGTCGAACGTGTTTTATATCGCTGTGTTACTGACCGTCGGAATTTGGTGTGACCGTATGTAGGCAAGACAGTTTGAGTGAAATTCCGTCGGAATTCCGACGGGAACACCATCAGAGCTTTTTCCGATGAGAATTCTGACCGTGTGTACGCGGCATTAGAGGTGCTGTGTCTTCTCTCCTCAGTTCTGTTTGCTGCTTTGTTCCTCTGCTATCAATCTGCCATAAATCACTTCTGACATGTTTTTCTGACACCAAGAGAAAAAAGGTGACCTCCAGCTGATCGATAGCCTCAGCTCTGTTCCTGTGGGCTGTGTGAAGGGAGGTGTGTCCCTTCCCTCCAATCAGCTCTCAGATCGCTCCTCACTGAGCTCTGCAGAGTGTAATTCCATCCCTCTGCTCCCCTTTTTCTGATTTGCTCAGACAATCTTTTTAAATTCTGGACTTTGAATGAATGTAGAGAAGAGAAGACTGCTGATAATCAGGTACAACTTATGTGAGAGGATTTGTTTCATCTTTGTGTATCACCTTAGGTCAATCACTTCACTGGGTAGAGGTAAGGATTTACAATTACCTTAATGCAGCCACCACTTCTAAATGATTGATAAACTGCAATATATTACATTTTTGGCTGTGGACCGAATACTTCTTTAACACAAATGACAACATATCACTACTGCAGTTCCCTATTCTATTTGCCTTACTGCCTCACTCTTTCTGCTGCATACACTTTCATTTAAAGCCCAACTCCGGGGACACTGCCTTTTAAAAGCTGAAGTGTAGTAAAAGTTGTTGCTCTTCCGCCCTTACTGAGGCTCCTCCACTATTTATATAACTCTTCTTACTACACTGCCATGGTGCATTGAGTTCTATGAATGGAGGAGGAGGAGGAATTGAATGACACCATCTCCTCCTCCATTCATAAGACTTAATGCATGGGAGTGTAGTAAGACGAGTTCTTTGAATGGCAGAGAAGACAGGATGGGGTGGGGTGGGTGGGTTTAGCAACTTTCCTGATTAGAATCCACTGCTGTTACCCTTCACAGACAAGACAGCTTCTCAGGGCAGGGAGGACACAGCCGCCTGCAGCTATTAGGATACACACCATTATACATACCCAAAGTACTGATTGAACTGTAACGGAAACCTGCGTTACATCAGAGGGGGGCGGTGTCACCCGTAAATCACTGGGGAAGCCTGGGTTTCCCCTTGCATTAGAGGGGGGCGGGTCAGGTGATGGGTGGCCCCGTCCTCCTCAGCTAAGACCTGTCAGGCGCCGGGATTCCCTCAGTGTCTCCGTGGAGACAGGATGCGCTGCGCTGGACCATCTGGAGAGATCATCCATCGCTGGACCCCGGAGAAGTTATCAGCCATCGCTGGATAGTAAGAGTGGATTACCACCGCTGGAATATTTTTTTTATTTTTAATAAAAGGACTTATCCCAACGGTGTCAGTGTGTTTTTTAACATTTTTTTTACACTTTCTTTGTGAAATGGTAGGGGTATTTTGTACCCCGTACCATTTCAAACAGGGGGGAAGGATCTGGGGGTCCCCTTGTTAAAGAGGGCTTCCAGATTCTGATAAGCCCCCCACCCGCAGACCCCCACAACCACCGGCCAGGGTTGTGGGGATGAGGCCCTTGTCCCCATCAACATGGGGGCATGGTGCTTCGAGGGGTCACAGACCCCCAAAGCACCCTCCCAATGTTGAGGGCATGTGGCCAGGTACGGTTCAGGAGGGGGCGCGCTCTCTCATCCCCCCCTCTTTTTCTGCGGCCTGCCAGGTTGCGTGCTTGGATAAAGGGTCTGGTATGTTTTTTTGGGGGGAACTCCACGCCATTTTTTTTTAAATTTGGCGTGGAGTTCCCCTTAAAATCTATACCAGACCTGAAGGCCCTGGTAACTGAATTTGGGGGGAACCCCACGCTTTTTTATCAATGACTTTCAATGACTGTTCTCTGTATTATGGGGAGCCGACAATTCATTACAGCCGCGAGTGATTTTAAATGACTTTTTTCCTGCAGAAATGACACTTTGTGCAGGGACAGTTCTAAGCACAGGAAACATGCGCCCCTTTACAGGCATACTATACACACCCCCCAGGTACGAAATTTAAAGGAATATTACAATTTTATTGATTCACTTTAAGCATTATTAAAATCACTGCTCCAGAAAATACGGCCGTTTTTAAAAGTTTTTTTTTTGCATTGATACATGTCCCCAAACACTTTTTAAGACAATAACTTGCATATTAGCCTTTAAAATTAGCACTTTTGATTTTGAACGTTCGAGTCCCATAGACTTTAATAGGGTTCTAAAGTCCACGCAAAGTTTAGGTCTGTTCGCAAGTTCTGGTGCGACCCGAACGGGGGGTGTTCGGCTCATCCCTATCTGCCATATACCTCACTTCCTGTCCCAGGGTGACAACTACATACCTCCCAACTTTTTGAGATGGGAATGAGGAGAAGTGTACAAAAAAACAAGATTGGTTAAACCCACAAGTGCTTTTTTTTAACCACGAATATTCCTTTATATTGGCTTTTGGAATCAGATGAAAGGTTTATCACTGGAAAACACTTTTTGATTGATAAAAAGTGCATTTTAGATACAATTATATAGATCTGACCAAAATGAGGGACAAATGAGGAGGAATGAGGGACAGAGGGACATTGCTCCAAATCAGGGATAGTCCCTCGAAATCAGGGACATTTGGGAGCTATGCAACTATACTGATCAGCATTGTCACTCTAGAACATGGAGCGTGTTAGACCTACATAACACCTCCTTTTTTTTCCTAACAGAAAGAGGTGGTTTGTAGTCCATAGATACAGCAGGAAAAATGCTAACTGATAATAACGTGGAAGCAAAGAGCACAGAAAGTTCTCAGCTCAGAAGATTTCTGGCTGGGTGAACAACTGATTTTTTTTTTTGCACGGGATATAATAAAATGCTTTCAATGGTATATTTAACAGACCAAATGAGAGAAAACAAAAGAATTGTATTTTTAGAGTTTACATACACTTTAAGGAACGAGGAAGAAGAGACAGAATGCATTACTATTTACATATCTGCCTATTTGTGTCATGCCTACACCCTTGAAATTGTCCACATTTTGTCATAGTACAACCAAAACATAAATGTATTGTATTGGGATTTTATGTGATAGACCAACACAAAGTGGCACATAATTGTGAAGTGGAAGGAAAATTATAAATGGTTTTCAACATTTTTTACAAATAAATATCTGAAAAAAGTGTGGTGTGCATTTGTATTCAGCCCCCCAAGTCAATACTTTGTAGAACCACCTTTCACTGCAATTACAGATGCAAGTCTTTTGGGGATGTCTCTACCAGCTTTGCACATCTAGAGAGTGACATTTTTGCCCATTCTTCATTACAAAATAGCTCAA